>JBBPBX010080036.1:0-11488 GCA_038048925.1 Garcialebias charrua
CATGTACCCTCTGCCCACCTCTCCACCATGGGGAGCAGGGCCTTCACCTGCTCTGCCCCTCACCTCTGGAACGCTCTACCACCAGACCTTCGTAACACCACCTCCCTTTCTCTGTTCAAGACTGCCCTGAAAAAACATCTCTTTAGACTAGCTTATCACTAACTTTACTAAATTCATTTTTATTATTTTGCATTTTATAATATTTATGTATTTTATATTTCAATTTATCACTGATAATGTTTGAACTGTATTGGTTTGTTAAGTGTCCTTGGGTGTCCTGAAAGGTGCTTTTAAATGAAATGATTATTATTATATTATTATATGATGGGAGTCAAACTGCAAATACTGGTCTGTGTGAGTGGGTTTGCGGTACACCTCAGTGTGCAAATTTCCTCTATCAGGAACTGATACCTCACAGTCCAAGAAAGCCAACCTGCCATTTTTTACATCGTTTCGTGTGAACTTGATATATTTATCCACAGAGTTGATGTGATCAGTGAAATCAAAGTCAAAGTCAAAGTCAACTTTATTGTCAGAACTGCAATATGTACAGGACATACACAGGATTGAAATTGCGTTTCTCTCAGTCCCTCGGTGCAACAGTAACCATTTAAACACTAAAACACTGAAACATTTAATAAACATAAGCATAAAATAGTAAAAGTGTAACACTGTCCTGAGTTTTTGCATAGTAGTATAAAAGTATGAAAATTTACACCAACACTAAAACACTAAACATTTAATGAACATAAGCATAAAATGAAATAATAAAAGTGTAATACTGTCCTGAGTTTTTGCATAGTAGTATAAAAAGTATAAAAAGTATATCTATAAAATAAACTGAAGGTTCTAGCATTGACATTTGCAAAGAGTGGCAAAGCAGCATATGAGTTAATGTACACAGTATATGTATGAGGTAGTTGATGTTGGTATAGAGGCAAAGTGGCATATGCAGTAAGGCACATTTGGCATCCTTAAATAAGGCTGGTCAGAGAATACTGTATATGGGGCGGTCGTGGTGTAGTGGTAATGGCAGTCGTCTCCCAATCGGAAAGTTGGCGGTTCGACTCCCGAGACCCGCACCATGTGTCGTTGTGTCCTTGGGCAAGACACTTAACCCTGAGTTGCTCCCGGTAGGACTAGAAAGCACCTTGCATGGTAGTCTGCCGCTACCGGTTTATGAATGTGTGTAGCATTCAATATATGTGTAGCACTTTGAGATTTTCAGTAATGAAAAGTGCGTTTTAAATTGAATTAATTATTAATTATTATTATTATTATGTATTAGCAGTAGTGTAGATATAAAAGTAGTGTAAATGTAAACAGTAGTAATAAATGTAAACAGTAGTAATAAATGTAAACAGTAGTAATAAATGTAAACAGTAGCAATAAATGTAAACATTAGTAATAAATGTAAACAGTATTAATAAATGTAAACATTGAATGTAAACAGTAGTATGTAAACAGTGAATGTAAACAAATGTTGGACTTCCTGAGATTTAATTTTAACCCAGGTGTCGTCAACATACCTGAACCAATGACTTGGTGGTCTCCCTGAAAAGGATGTCAAAGCTCTCTTTTCTACCTCCTCCATGTACAGGTTGGCAACAACAGGAGACACTGGAGACCCCATAGCACACCCATGTTTCTGCCTATAATATTGATCCCGATATGTGAAGTAGGTTGACTGCAGGCACAGTTTCAATCAATCAATCAATCAATCAATCAATCAATCAATCAATCAATCAATTTTATTCATAAAGCACCCTTCATACTAAAAGCAGCTCAAAGTGCTGTACAGAATTATAAAACAATAAACTCACAAAATTAAAGCAAACGACACACACAAAATAAATAAAATAAATAAATCAAATTAAATACAGTAGTATGGAAAATGTATAGAGTGAACAGAGATGAACCAGTTCAGGAAATGCAGTTAAAAAGATGGGTCTTGAGCCTGCTCTTAAAAACAACAACATTCTCTGCAGCCCTCAGGTTCTCCGGCAGACTATTCCACAGACGGGGGCCATAGTACTGGAAAGAAGCCTCACCGTAAGTGTGAGTTCTGACTTTTGGAACTGTTAGTAGTCCAGTACCAGAGGACCTTAATGTTCGCGGGGGTTCATAGGGCAATAGCAGCTCTGCAAGATAAGATGGTGCGAGACCATTGAGACATTTAAAAACCACTAAAAGAATCTTAAAATCAATCCTGAGGCGCACAGGGAGCCAATGCAATGATTTTAAAACAGGTGTAATATGAGCCTGCCTTCTGGTCTTGGTTAGCACACGAGCAGCAGAGTTTTGTAACAGCTGAAGGCTGGACACATTTTTCTTAGGGAGACCAGAAAGCAGTGAATTACAGTAGTCTAAACGACTAGAAATAAAAGCATGCATCAAAGTCTCAGTATTGGTCAGAGAAAGAAGAGGGCGGACTCTGGCTATATTTTTTAGATGATAAAATCCTGTTTTGACTATTTGTTTAATATGAGGAATAAAAGTAAGCTCAGAGTCAAAAATAACTCCCAGGCTTCTTACTTTTTTAGAAGGTTGTAAAGACAGAGATTGTAATCTCTGAATTGTATTTTCTTTTTGAACCTCAGGTCCAATGATTAAAACTTCTGTTTTGTCCTGGTTTAGCTGGAGAAAGTTCTGTGCCATCCAGGACTTTATGTCTGAAATACAATTAAAAAGTGCAGTGATTGGCCGGGGGTCATCATGAGATAACGAGATGCATAGCTGTGTGTCATCAGCATAACTATAGAGCTTTGGAGTGTGACGTCACTGGTCTGCGGCGCAAAGCGGCGCACAGCATTGTGGGAAAGAAATCGCCATTTTTGATGCCCTACTAAAGAAGCTCTGTCTCTCGTTTTTTTGTTAGAATCTAAGAAGGTTGTAACAGTTTTGCAATGGTCTAAACATGCTGTGTTATTGGATGTAATGTCCGGTCACACGACCTGAAAGTAGATAGAAAACGGACTTTCTGTTTCCTGTTCGCTGCTGGAAGCAGCGCGAGGGAGCTCATGTGTCGGACCTAACAAAAAGGAGATGAATGTCCTGATATCAGCTGTGAAACGTCCTGATATAACTTTCTCCATGTCCCAAAATAACTGCTAGTTTGTTCCAGACATCCTGGTGAGTGTATAAATTCGTTTTGTTGGAGTTGTGCCATAATTTTTGCCACGATTTTGTCCGGGTGTTTAGTTCATAGAAGTGGGTCAGCCTAGTTTAGGTTGGGTTTATATTTTTTATATAACGTAGTCTGATTTTAGACAGAGTGGACAGCTGTGTTATTGTGAAATAAACTGTTTAAAGTTTCTAGTGTGTTGTCACTGTTACTGTATTAATACTGATCTGTGTTCTGATCTATCCTTGTCAAGGCAGACCTTCATATGAAATGAATTAAACTCCAGAAGAGCTCAGTCAGGCTGCAGATGGAGGAGAGGGACCAGCAGCTACAAATACACCGTCAATGTTGCTCAGGTAGTACCATATAAAACAATTTCTCCATGTCCCAAAATAACTGCTAGTTTGTTCCAGACACTGGTGAGTGTATAAGTCAAAGTCAAGTCAAAGTCAACTTTATTGTCAAAACTGCAATATGTACAGGACATACACAGGATTGAAATTGCATTTCTCTCCGTCCCTCAATGCAACAGTGGAAAAAGTAAATTTAAAGTATTAAATAGGACTTCCTTGTTTTGTCATCATTGTTTAATGTGTCACACAAAACTCTGTCTAATACCTGTGTCTTTTTCTCTTCAAGGGATGGAGGTGACAAGCTCATAACAGAAGGACGTTGTTATCTGACAGAGGCTTTGATATTAGACTGTGTGAGAGTCAAGGTTCTTTATTGTCATTCACATCACATGTTGTACGTGAGGTGGAACGAAACTGTGTACACAGGGTCCCATTTACAGCCAACAAAAGTATAAAATGAATGATGTGCTGAGGTTAAAATCCCTCTTCTCCACATCGAGAGGAGCCAGTTGAGGTGGCTCGGGCATCTGGTTAGGATGCCTCCTGGACGCCTCCCTGGTGAGGTGTTCCGGGCATGTCCCACCGGGAGGAGACCCAGAGGAAGACCCAGGACACGCTGGAGGGACTATGTTTCTCGGCTGGCCTGGGAACGCCTTGGGATTCCCCCAGAGGAGCTGCTGGACTCGTTTTGAAATATTTTTACAGTTGAATAATAACAAGTGGTTGTTTTTTCTCATTTAATAAAAATTAATGTGGTAAACATTTATGAAACATTTAATTCAGCACTAACATGTAAACATGATGAAATTGATCACATTTGTAGTAAACATTTGATGTATTAACAAATTTCATTAACAGGGATTAACCTGTCCAAATAAAAGTTGAATGAATGAATTTCAGGTAAGAAATAAACAAAATGAAACAGATCCATTTTGAAGTAAACATTTGATGTAATTAAACATTTCTAGTAACAATGTGATGAACATTGTGTAAGTTAATACATTTTATAGAAAAATTGCTACACAAATGTGCAAATATAAGTGAACAGCATGATTTACATAATTATGTATCCCTTGAAGCTGGAGAACAAACTCTGAGAAATATTTTTAGGAAGCTTCATGCTTTCTGCAGACGTCCAGCTATGGCTGTCTGGGTCCACACAAGGTCACAGTGGTTTGATTGTGCACCTGTGCAGTGTGGACGATGCTTCTTCAGGTGAAATTCATCTCCTGCCTCCACAGCTGCTGGATGCTGCATTGCATGTCTTGTATCTGTGAGGGAACTTTCTCCAGGCAGCAGCGATCACACTGAGTCCATCAGGAGATGCTCCAAGTTCAGGAGTTGGATTTTGTACTGCTAGCTGCATTTTAATGTATCACCCTCATCATGACTCAGAGAGCAGAACCTGTGAACACACAATTAAAATGGTGAATGAAAAGACAGAAACATTTGTCTATAATATATATGCATCTTAATACATATATATAAAGTAATCTAATCAAGATTTGAAGTCTACATGACAAGCTCAAGTCATTAAAAATAAGGTATTTTCTACGTGGAGCTTTGTAAATCAGTTAAAATACTATAAAAAATTAAGTGTTCACAATTTCTAATACTCATAGCATACAGAAGGTTGATTGATTCTGAAAGACATGTATATTAATAATTTATGTAAAATTAATGAGCCAACAACGTACCTTCAACGTATTTACAATCTGGGGGATTTAAAAATGTCCAAATCATCTATCCAGCTATTCATAGATTGGACCAGCTCTCCCAGTGAATTGTAATTATAAAAATTATTTGTGGTGTAAACACTGACACAGGTCTGCTAAAATGACTGGGAATGTCAGTGGAGGTAAGTATTACTCCAGGTCTCTGCTCCATTTATTTATTTCAAACGGGCAACATTTCCAATTATACCGATTTTTTTCCATGTAGTTTTTTTTTTGTCATCTGGGAGAAGCTTATTAGGATACAGTCCACTTTATTTTGCGCTGCTTTTCAGAACCGTGACGGAAGATACAGCGCGAAAACGATGGAAATCTCCTGAATTTCTTTTGTTTTTTCTGAGGGCAACAAAGATGGCGGTCGAGACCGGAACGCCCCGACACGCCCCCGACACTCCCCCACACAGTGACGTGTGCTCCAAAGCTCTATGGAAACTTATCCCATGCCTCCTGATGACTCCACCAAGCGGCAGCATGTACAAATTAAAAAGTAGGGGGCCTAAAATAGAGCCTTGGGGTACACCATAGTTAGCTTCATGGATCTGTGAGGAGCATGTATCCATACTTACCATAAATGTTCTATCTGTGAGATAGGAGCTGAACCACAGAAGAACAGTACCAGAAAGACCGACCAGGTGTTGTAATCTATTTAAAAGAATTTGATGATCTACTGTATCAAAGGCTGCGCTCAGATCCAATAGAACAAGGACTGAGAGCTTGTGTGAATCCAGATTACACCTTAAATCATTCACAATTTTTAATAGGGCTGTTTCTGTACTGTGTTTCGTCCTAAAACCAGATTGATACTTTTCTAAAATACCGGCATCATTTAAAAAAATATTTAATTTAATAAAAACAATACTCTGATGCATGCTCAATAATCCAGGTAGAAAAATCTAAAAAAGCTAAGTCTGGTCCTCTGGACATTCAAAAAATAAAACAAAACAAAGCAAAAAAAAATGTAGAAACGTTTCGTCTTTCGTCCGAAAGACTTCCTCAGTCTGAGTTGCTGTGTTCAGCTCAGTCTTATAAATAGCACCCTCTCACAGTGTTACACAACCAGTTGGCTGATGACAGCCTGAAACCAGCTGCTCACATGATCAAGGAGGGCCATCAGCCTAACAATGGATCATTAGCACCCTGATGGTTGTTTGCTATTCACAGAGGGCTGAGTGATACTAGCAATAACAGCATTGTAAGAGGGAGACAGTTGAACCCGGAGGCCTCCACCCCTGTTTAATGATGGAAATATTTTCTAAGATTTTACTTAAAAATGGTAAGTTGGATACAGGTCTATAATTATTAAAAACACTAGGATCAAGATTACTCTTCTTCAAAAGGGGCTTCACCACAACCTTTTTAAAGGCAATGGGGAAGACATATGCTGGTGAAGATTCTCAGTCGTCCAGGACATGATGAAATCAAAAAAGGCGTTCAATACAGGATCAACTGGACTTTATTTGTTGCAGAAAACGTTTCGACTTCTGTCCAGAAGTCTTTTTCAATTCTGAATGGAAGCTGTGAGAACGAGAAGTTTTATACAGGCTTACAAGTCACGCACCAACATATGAAATTGGAAACTGAAAAAACACCACAAATTAACTAACATGCCCATTCTATTTAAATTGACAAAACGACACATCCCAGCTTAAAAGGGGGTTTGTAACACATACATGTAAATTGAAAGATCACACCTAACAGTAGGAGGTTCCCTTGAGGTCTCTGTTAGAAGACACAAAACTGTATGTAAATTGACAAACAACACCTCCCAAACAACAAAAGAGGCTGCTCAGAGAACTTTGTTAGTCTAATTTACAGACAAGGCATCCCTGCTCCCATCCGGTGTAAAACGTTTCGGAATCAAATCCAAAACTGAGTTATAGGTCTTAGACAGTTGAAATCTCAGACCTCCTCCTCTGTTAAGAGAAGGTTTTTCTCTCTTAACATACACAGCTTCCTTTACCCCCCTCTCAAACCATCTGTGTTCTCGGTCCAAAATTTGAACATTCTGGTCCTCAAAGGAGTGTCCCTTGTCCGTGAGGTGAAGGTGAACAGCTGAGTTTTGTCCAGAGGAGGTTGCTCTCCTATGTTGAGACATTCTTTTGTGGATAGGTTGTTTCGTTTCTCCGATGTAACGGTCTGAGCAGACTTCGCTGCACTGGACTGCATAAACCACCCCACTCTGTTTGTGTGTGGGGGTTCTGTCCTTCGGATGCACCAGCCTCTGTCTGAGAGTCCGGCTGGGTTTGAAGTGTACTGGGATGTTGTGTTTGTTGAAAATCCTTCTGAAATTCTCTGAGACTCCAGCAACATAAGGAATGACAATGTTTTTCCGTCTGTTAGACTTTTTCTGTTCATTATTGTGTTTAACAGATTTCCTTGCTGACTTGACAAACGCCCAGTTGGGATATCCACATGTTTGCAGAGATGTTTTGATGTGTTTCTGTTCCTTTTCCTTCCCTTCTGTCCTTGTGGGGATGTGTTCTGCCCGATGCTGTAAAGTTCTGATGACAGAAAGTTTGTGCTCCAGTGGATGGTGAGAGTCGAACAGGAGATATTGGTCTGTGTGGGTTGGTTTTCTGTAAACTTCAATGTTGAGACTGTCATCTCCCTCCATATGCACCAAACAGTCCAAAAAAGGCAGCTTATTGTCGTTCGCATCCTCTCTGGTGAACTTGATGTTGTTATCAACAGAGTTAATGTGTCTGGTGAACGCTTCCACCTCCCTGGCTTGGATTTTGACACAGGTATCATCCACGTATCTGAACCAATGGCTTGGAGTTGTCCCCTCATAGGAGTTTAGGGCTCTCTGTTCCACTTCCTCCATGTAGAGGTTTGCAACAATGGGTGACACTGGAGATCCCATGGCACAGCTGTGCTTCTGTCTGTAGGGTGGGGGAGACACCCATCTGAAGAGAACAATTTACAATGTTTAAAATTTCATTCTCAAAGAATCTACAACATGAATGAAAAAGTGATGAAGGAATTGGGTCCAAGAGGCAGGTGGTTGGTTTGACTTGTGAGAAAACTCTGCCGAGCATCTCTGCATCAACCACATCAAACTTGTCCAGTACTTTCTCAGGTAAAACCAAACATTCAGTAGATTTAATACCAGTATTTTGTTCAGATAAAATGTTAGCTCTAATGTGTTCAAGAGTTGACATAGTTGCTCTGTGGAAAGTGTGGTCCTGCTGTTCAGAGTGGTGTTTGATTTTAACCTTAAACAGACCACCTCTACTGCCTCATCAACAGGAATGCACGTAAAGAGTGATGTGACATCAAAAGAGACCATTGTTTCATCAGTCTCCATGATGACATCCCTCACCTTATCCACAAAGTCCATGGTGTTCTGTATGTGGTGTTCTGAGCTGCCAACTAAAGGGATGAGTACAGATGCCAGATATTTGGAAACATTGTAAGTGACCGAGTTAATCATGCTAACAATTGGTCTTAAAGGTACACCTTGTTTGTGGATTTTGGGTAAACCATACAGACTTGGCGTGGCCTCCCCTGGGTACAGTCTGTGGTACAGAATACTGTCAATAGCCTTGTCCTGCTTCAAAATTTTCAGGCAATCTATCAACTTCTTCTTGTAACCACTTCCTGGATCTCTTTTCAGCGGTTCATAAGTGGTTAAGTCACTAAGGAGTGACATAACTTTCTCATGATAGTCTTTCTGGTTCAAAATCACTTTGAGATTTTCATTAATGAAAAGTGCGTCCATCCATCCATCCATCCATTTTCTTCCGCTTATCCGAGGTCGGGTCGCGGGGGTAGCAGCCTAAGTAGGGAGGCCCAGACTTCCCTCTCCCCAGCCACTTGAAGCAGCTCCTCTGGAGGAATCCCAAGGCGTTCCCAGGCCAGCCGAGAAACATAGTCCCTGAAAAGTGCGTTATAAATTAAATTCATTATTATTATTATTATTATTATTATTAAAATCACTGTGCACCTTCCTTTGTCTGCTGGGAGAATTATGATGTTTTTGTCCTTGCTAAGAGTGGTGAGTGCATCCCTCTCTTCTCTACTGATGTTGGAAGGTGATGGTTTAGCATTACTGAGACAGGCTGAAACTTTGACTCTGAGTTGTTCTGCTTCAAACTCTTTAATTTTGTTTTTTACGGATGGCTGACTCAGTGGCTGTGATCATCTCCACAAGCGGAATTCTACTTGGTGCCACTGCAAAGTTTAGCCCCCTGGCAAGAATCTCTGTCTACGGCTGGGTGAGCTGTCTGTCAGATAAATTATTCACCCACTTTTCTGTCTCCCTAGCATGTAGCTGTGTATCGGAGCATTGACGAACTTTTCAGGGAGACCACCAAGTCATTGGTTCAGGTATGTTGACGACACCTGGGTTAAAATTAAATCTCAGGAAGTCCAAAATTCCACTGACCACATAAACTCTGTGGATAAATACCCTGATGCATGCTCAAATGTGGATAAATATATCAAGTTCAAAAGAGAAGATGTAAAAAATGGCAGGTTGGCTTTCTTGTACTATGAGGTATCAGTTTCTGATGGAGGAAATTTGCACACTGAGGTGTACCGCAAACCCACTCACACAGACCAGTATTTGCAGTTTGACTCCCATCACCCTTTGGAGCACAAGTTAGGAGTCATCAGGACTCTGTACCACAGAGCAGACAGCGTCCCCACTAACTCAGGAGCCAGACAGAAGGAGAAATCACACACAAAACAGGCTCTAGAGAAATGTGGATATCCTAACTGGGCCTTCCTGAAAGCAGAGAAGAAACCCAAACAGGACTCCAGCAGCCATCAGGTGAAAAGAAGGAACCCAGACCCAGACCAGTGGTCATTCCGTATGTTGCGGGAGTTTCAGAGACATTGAGACGTTTATTTTCTAAACACAATGTCCCAGTGGCTTTTAAACCCCAAAATACATTACGGCAAAGACTGGTTCATCCCAAAGATCCAGTCCCGGCACAAACAGAGTAATATTGTGTATGCTGTTCAGTGTCAGGAGGGCTGTGATGTTTATGTTTGTTTATGTTTATTAAATTTGTTCATTTTTTTTACAAAAGAAACAATACAAGACAATCCCATAAATGATAATGTACAAAATATAAAAAATGAAAGGTAGCAGAAAGAAGAATAAATCTTATTATATCTGCCCCTTTTTTCCAACAATCAGATTAAACAATAATAATCTTCAACCAACAGTACAAAATGACTAACTCTTTCTAATTTTCTAACTAATACAATACACATTACGCTATTTCATATATTTTTTAACACATTCGTTTTGATCATTTTCTTAAATGTAAACATTGACTTGGCATTTTTAACTACATTCTCCAAGCCATTCCATAATCTAATTCAGTAATCAGTCTTATATCAGGGAAACTAAACAGCCACTGGCAAAAAAGATGGCCCAGCACAGAAGATCAACATCATCAGGTCAGGACTCTGCGGTCTACACTCATCTCCAGGTCAGAGGTCACTCTTTCAGGGATGAAGATGTTCACATCCTTGATAGAGAGGAACAATGGTTTGAGAGAGGAGTAAAGGAGGCCATCTTTGTGAAAAGAAACCGCCCATCATTAAACAGAGGTGGAGGCCTCCGGGTTCAACTGTCCCCCTCCTACATTGCTGGTTTTGCTAGTATCACTCAAGCTAGGTTTATACTAGTGTCTCACGTCTTTTACCCCCCGTTGAGTGAACCCAGCGATGATGCAATTGCGTGTGTGTCACCGACCGCATTGAGTGTTTATACTTGGCAAGACGTGGGGGATAAATTATAATAAATCCCTCCCTCTTCCCTCCCTCTTCCAACTTTTTTTATTTTTTTTATTGAATTTATTCATTTCAAATTGTAAAAACACAAGAAAATTATTTACAAAACCACATTATAAAACAAAACAATACATGAAATGAAAGGAGGCAGAAGAAGAAAAAAATCTCATTATTTCTGCCCCTTCTTCAAACAAAATTAACAATCAATTCAAATAGCAATCACATATATAAAAATATAAGATATTAAATGATTTCTCACACAAAACCAAAGCAAAAGCTCTCTTCTGTAAAATAAAAATAGGCTTTAGTTACAGTTTTGCACGCTGTACCCGTATAACCGTATTATAAAAATAAAAAAACTCAACCATGATTCGAACTCACGTCCTTTGGAGTTGCAGCGCAACGTGTTTACCACCAGACCACCACGGCTTGTTATCTAACAGTGGAGTTTGCTTTCTTTTAAAGGGTGCATGCAGGCGCGCAAATGCTTTTGTGTGCGCGCGTAAATATATATATATATATATATATAT
>JBBPBX010080037.1:4391-16258 GCA_038048925.1 Garcialebias charrua
GGCCATAAACACATCTGGATGGTTTTAAGGTCAAGCCTTTGTGTGTTTCTCATTTCATTAAGGGTGTCAGACTTTTTTTTAACAAGCTTCTAAAAAAAAAATCCATCCCAAGTGGGTCACAGGTGATTCTGTCTCCCAGTGGTTTGTCTCCTGCAGGTAATAATGAGCAGCGCTAAGAATAGAGTGCAGCAGGTGAAACTTACCATTCAAGATGCTCTGGAAGAAGAGAAAAGCCAATATCCACATGCCCTGCTCCGTTCAATCCCCCTGCCCCCCCTGAGCTATGCCTTCTCGTCCTCCTGCGACCACTGCCTCCCTGGGTGTCTCTTCTGTGCGCTTGGTGTGAGGTGCAACATTTGCCTCTGTTTTGGAGCGACCCAGTCCGACTTTTACAGTGTCCTTTCTACTTTTTCTTCAAACTGAACACCCACCCCCCCACTCTCTGATTGTGCGCTCTGTGATTGTCCTGCGCGCGCACACTCTCCTCCTGCGCTCCGCGTCTTCTCCGGTGTCCAGAAAGGGATGCCGAAGTGCTGAAGCCCAGGTGGTTGTGATGCTGAGTCAGACCTGTGCTGTGTGTGAGTGTGTGTGAGGGGGAGAAAACAAAAAAAAAAGAGAGAGAGCAGCTCCCAGTGCCAGAAAAATTAAAAATAAAAAGTCATCAGCACTGATAAATGAAACAATAAGTAGAGAGACTCATCCTTGGCGGATTAGAAAGATTAAAATGGTCTCGTGGAGCAGTGTGCTGGGCTGAAGGGAGAGCAAGATTTAAAAAGTGCCTTTTCTCTCGCGCACTCCAAAGTCAGGTCCTCTCCATCGCCTCTGTGCAGCGTCCAGCAAGAGGCGAGTTGAGCGCATCTTCCCCAGCTGCCTCCGCTCTTTAATCACCCAGAGAACACCCTGCTCCTCCTGCTCCTGCGCGCGCTTTGACTCCTCGTTGCCTTAAAGGAGCAGAGGCGGGTGCATGGTCGGCGGAGAGGAAAAAGGAGGTGGGAGAGTGTTTTGGAGGAGAGCGAGAGAGAAGGAGACAGAGCGAGAGAGCGCGCGGTCGGCGCGGGACATTTGCATAAATTGGAAAGGAGGCACCTGACGCACGGCTTTTACGCACGGAGCTGCCCAGCGGGGAGTGGTGTGCAGGTGGACTCCGTGCACCAACCTGCCTGTCATTAAGCCAACAGAGCTGGTCTTGCTTTAATAAACGAGAGTGGAGCACGATGCACATCCTCAACAGTGTTAATTTTGACAGCTATTTTTAATTTAGTTTTAGTCTTAGTCATGTGACTAAAACATCATTTAGTTTTAGTCATTACTTAGTCATCAGAATTTTTTTTGTTTTAGTCTAATTTTAGTTGACAAATCAATGAAAACATTTAGTCGACTAAATCTACAGTCAATTAAGTCGACTAAGTTATACATAGTAAAAACTTTTCATCAATTCTCTGTAGTTACTAAAACAAAACAATGTTTTAACCATAATATTAATATTAATATGCAATACATACAACAACAAATAAAACTTTTTTCAAACATTATTTGTCTAACCTTGCTTTTAACAGTAAAACTACAAGCAGTACTTGAATCCAGTGTTAATTTTGACAGCTATTTTTAATTTAGTTTTAGTCTTAGTCATGTGACTAAAACATCATTTAGTTTTAGTCATTACTTAGTCATCAGAATTTTTTTGTTTTAGTCTAATTTTAGTCGACAAATCAATGAAAACATTTAGTCGACGAAAATAATTAGTCGACAATTAGTCGACAAAATTAACACTGATCCTCAAGGACAGCACGCGCGTTTTTTGTCTCTCATTCAGGAACCCTTTAAAATGTAATAAGTTGCGAGAAAACAATGAAAGACATTCCAGACCTAGAAGCCCACAAAATAATGCATGTCACCCGCCGCTGTTCATACCAGAGTTAGAAATGCACATCTTTGTACTGTTGGTGCTTGGAGGGTGCGGTGGTATAGTTCTAGTATCCATAGCCAGTATAATTGACTGAAGACAAGGTCGACTATCAGTTGTTGTTTTATCTCCAAGTTGTAGATGTACATCTAATGGTTACTTCCCGGAAGATTATTTAAAGTCTGTTCAATTGTTTGTGAGATACAGGTCCCGATTTACGAGCGCTCTTACATACGAGGTTCCGGACTTACGAGCTGGCGAACGAGCAGTAAATTTGTAAAGAACATACAGAAAATACAGCACTGGTATGTGTTTTTAGATGAAAGTGTGTTGGCTAACCGTTTGGAAACAAGTTTCTGAGCATGTTTATGAACTAGTATGAACAGTTGTGATGAAAACGAGTGTTCGTAGTAGCGCTAGCATAAATTTTCCGAATTACGACCGAAAATCCGGACTTACGAGAACACGTGTTTCGTGTTCCGACGTACGAGATTTCGCCTTACGAGATAGTCGGAGGAACGGAACTCGCTCGTAAGTCAGGGACTACCTGTATTTTTCTAACAGTATAGAGACAAACACATGGACAGATAATAAAACAGCATGGCTCTATGTCTACACCATTGGATCAAGGCAAAACACACCATGAAGAAAACACGGTTAGTAAACCCTGAAGGGGCGTCTACACTCTTGCACACAGCTTCCCTTCAACTCCATAATCAACCCCCACCTTCCACCTCCCCCCACCACCATCACTCCTCCATTTTAATGCCTGCCTAGAAGTCAAGGGTATAGCTGTGGAAGGCAGTGGATGCCTCGTGGGCCTGGTTGTCCACAGAGCCGCAGTTGCTCTGGATGTGATTTAACCAGCAGCACCAGTACAGCTCGGTCTCTATCCCACATGACAAGAGTCAAGCCAGACACCCCAGGGTGCTCATTTAGTGCAGGGCTCACAGACACAGGGGTAAGATTTCTGCAGCTCCGAATGCAAACAACAACAACAACAGTGTAAAAGAGCTGACGAGCGTGGTTGCAGATGGATTAGTTCTGCGGTTTTCTGACGGTGCAGGTGTTTAGCTCGATTCATTTCCCTCCAAACACAAGCTGTTTGGACCAGAACACACTGTTCCAACGCACTTCAAATGCTCCTTTCTCTAACCTCTATTTGACTTATTCAGCAGATGCCTACAAAATATACTTTACCATGGCCTGATACTTTAGCGTGCGTGTTAAATTAAGTAAGAGGATGTTGCTATGTTCAGTTGTCAGGTAAATCCTGACAACTTGAGGTCTCTGCGAGGAGGAAACACTGACGAATCAGGGCAGTGGGTCAGGAATCCTGCCTGTCACTTAAGAGTGGATTAGCAGGACTGCTCTGATGTTTCAGCTCTAAACATCTGCATCGACAACAGGGAAGTTTAACAGCTGCAGCAAGGAGAGATTTAACTATTTGTGTCGCATAGAAGTTTAAATGGGAAACGGATATGATTTTCCATTGTTGCCGACTGCTGCCAAAGGCAATGGTGTTTTGCTCTCGTCTGTGTGGGTGCGGGAGGGGGTGTATGTGTTTGTTTGCTAGCAAAATATCGCATGAACAAATAGGCATATTTATTTTAATTTTATTCAGAAGTCAATCATATAATGCACATCTACTCAATTCAAGATGGCTGCCACAACTGCTCGAACATAAACTGAAGAATGAGTTTAACAACAGCCAACATTAAAGATTTTGAACTTGAATTTGGCATGGTGGTAGCTGAGAGTCATCTGCAACACAAACAATGAACAATTCATTATACAATCTGTTTTTTAAAACTTCATTACCCGTTAGTCAACTCTGCCTGTTTGTTAGTCAAATATCTCATGGACCACTAGAGGAGTTTTGATCAAACTTTCAGAAGGTAATTGTTTAGTGTTCCACTTTGACTAACTTTTAGAATGATCCACATTTAAGATGGCAGGCCACAGCTTTGGGGTGGGGAGGGGGGCCCTCCCCCAGAATTAGTTGGACATCCCTCACTTGACGGTTCAGAGCCCAACTCTTCTCCGCTGAATTCTGGGATGTCTGCCGTGGCTGCATGCGGGCCCTCGGGTGGTCTGTGGCGGCGGTCATGGGTCACCGGTCGGTGGCCTGGCTGTGCTGGGGTGGGTGCCAGGGGCTTGGGGTTCTGGGGGCGTGTCATCCCCGGACTTGGGCCTGGTAGGGATCGGGGATCTTGGGTTCTGGCGGGCGGGTTGCCGGGCTTTGGGCTGGCTTGCGCTCTGGTGCCCGGCTCTGGGGCGTGGTAGGGGCTCAGCTCGCTGGTGGGTTGCGGTTTTGTGGGCTGGGGGGTTGGGTGCCTGGGGGCGTGACCACTGGCCCATGGGAGGGGGTAGGTTGACCCAGCCTGGGTGTCTAGTGTGCTATGTGTTCTTGAGAGTTGTTAGTATGAAGGGTGGGTGTAGTATTTCATCTGGGATGGGGACTGGGCGGATGTCTTTGGTGATGGCCTGGGACTATGCGTGGCCATCCAGCTGGCCCCTTTCTATGGTGGGGGCCCGCTTCCGGTGCTTCCTGGCTCTGTCGGTGGATGGGCGGGCGCTCTTGGCCGGGTCATCCTTGTGGGATTTGCGTCCTCTTGGGTGGCGGGTTGACTACGGTTTGTGGGGGTCTTGGCGGCCCTCGTGGCCCTGTCCATCTCTGGTCTGGAGCTCAATGGGCCTGGCGGTCGGAGAGGTGTCTTGGTATCACTCATTGGGTGGACCTTGGGGAGCTGGGGGGGCCTGTTGGGTCAGCGGGGGAGCTGACTCTGTGGGACCATTTGGTCCTGCAGTTATTTTTCTCCCCATCCCTCAACGCACACCTCCACCCCCTTCATTTTCAAATTTCATACATGTAAGGATTTTGGGACTCGGGTGTGCTGCAACAATTTTACATCTCTGTTGTCAGAGCCACCTGGGACTCAATTTTATTATACACCTTAGACATTCACTCATAACATCCTCATGACATTCACATATAGGAACTTAGGGTGGGCACTATGGCTATGGGTTGCGAGATGACACCACTCTCGCCCCCTGAGCCTGTGCTCACTTTCAATGATGCATTTAGACAGTAAGGGTTTGGATTAGAGTTGGGGTGGAGGGGAGACTGGCATCATGCCAGCCTCTGCTCCTTCTTCTTTCCTTTTTTTAATAGCACTTTACAACACCACACATCAACAGCACATCTGGGGGCGGGGTGTGTGTGTCGAGGTCTTATGTTTTTTTTTCTTTCTCTCTTGCTACCCCCTAGTTCCCTGGCTGCCATTCCGGGGGTGGGGTCCGGTAGAAGGATAGACCATCAGGTGTTGTCCTGGACTATGGGGGGTTCGGGGCCTGGGGGTTTGCCAAGGGCGGGGCTGGCGCTGCACTCTCCCTGGGGCTGTTTGGACTCGGGTGTCCTGTCCTGTCGGTTGGGCACGGGTTAGGCCGGATCTTGGATGTCGGCTCCTCCCTGCCCCAGAATTAATGGGTCTACCTCCTGGGTTTGGGCGTGGGCTGCCCCATGTAGGGGGCAGGTACATGTCTTGGACCTGGGGTGTATAGAGTGCATATCGGGAATATGAATGGAATGTGGCGTTATTGTATGTCTGAGTGAGTGATGGTGAAGATGAGGGTGGGTCTGTGTGATTGTGTCTGTGTATGAATGATTATTTGTCAGGCCGGGACTTATGCCCTTTTTCCACTCGCTCGGCAAAGAGCGGATCAGTCTGGTCCAGTCTGGTTCCGTTCGGATCGGCTCACATGTAGGTTTGTCTCCATTCACTACTGCAGCCCTTCTGTGGGCAGGGTGTAGAATCTCACTCGTCCTACCACGTGGTGGCGGTAGTGTTACCTCAAGCTATTTACTAGCCACCACTAAACGTTAGAAGAAGAACACCCTGCAGGACCTTGTCTCACCACCTGTTGGCGGTAATGTCCCTTGAGCTATTTAATGCTCTAATCTTACTTTATTGCCTTTTCAGCTTGTTTTAAACCCATGTGTTTTCCATTTTGTTTCTTTATAATAAAGATTATTCTCATATATGCACAAGGTTCCTGTTAACATTGCTTAACACATCGATCGCACTGCCCTGTAATCAGTTAAACTATTTTTACAGTAAGGTACAGATTAGGAATTAATTAGGTTTCAATTGGCCCTGTAATATTAAAGGTTAGTATTTCATTAAATTTAAACGGTAATATTTTGTCAGGGATAATTCAAAGTCAAATGCAAATGGATAATTTGGTTTAAACTGTCCCTTAAACATTAAAAGCGTGTTTCTTTAAACGTAAAAACAAAGTATTAATAATTAAATGTTTGTTGATCAGGAAACTCGTTTGGGCATCCAAGAACAGCTTCATCGGAGTTGATGTTGACGTCTGTGCATCCTTGGAAAAGCTGCTGCACCCACGACCCGACATCAGGAAGGATGGATGGATGGATGGATGGATGGGTTCATGTTGACGTCTGTGCATCCTGGGAAAAGCTGCTGCACTACCCATGACACGACATCAGGAAGGATGGATGGATGGATGGCTGGATGGATGGAGGGCTGTTCAAATCTAATAATCTTTTTCTTATGATTCTTTAAAGGTCAAATGCAAATGGAAAATATTCTTAACTTCCAGTATGTTTTTAAACAAACACTATACTGTACACACTTAACATTGTAAAATATGTTTAGGAAATTATTGTTCAATGACACCACTTAAGAAAAAAAATGTTTATTATGAAAACTAAGAAGTGAAAAAAGCACAAAAATAAATACTGCATCCACCTAACTGCACCTAAATGATTTATTTCCCGTTGTCTCATGGGCTTCCTCCAGAAGACACAAGTTGATAAATTCTGGTGTTGACTTCTTTCTCTTAACTGTAAAAAAAGAAAAACATGGTTACCGGTAATTCAGTCTAGAAACGGTTTTATATGTAGATATATTTTATAAGATATATATAAGATATATATACATATATCAAATATCTCAGAAACCACAAAGCAGATATTTTTCAAACTAACACAGTGTAATCACAAGATGTTCATGTTCACACTGTAAGCTGTTGAAGTTATTTGAATTAAATTTCGATTTTTTTATAGACATAAGTGTGTCGACCTAGCTTATATTTTTTCTACTAGTATTTCACACATATCTTATATCTCAGAAACCACAAATCAGATATTTTTCAAACTAACATAGTGTAATCACAAGATGTTCATGTACACACTGTAAGCTGCTGGAGTTATTTGAATTAAAATTCGATTTTTTTCTAATTTATTTTCGTAGCACATGTGACAGGTTTGGAATTAGTCAAAACAAATCAATTTAAATCCAGCAGATTTGACCACAACGTGACATTATTAAGGAATTGTTCACCTGAGGAACCCTCGTGGTATAAAGCCAGCTATGAAATATATTTTTTAAGCTTTTATTTAGCTACATTTAAAAGAAAGAACGCCGATCGACCCCACCCGCGCGTGCATGTGACGTGCACGTGTCGACCTACTTTGTTAAATCCAGCTGATTTGACCACAACGTGAAATTATTAAGGACCTGTTCAGCTCAAGCACCCTCTTGATATAACGTCAGCTATGAAATATATTTTTTAAAGCGTTTATTTAGCTACATTATATAGAAATAAAGCCGGCTCACGTGCGCGCGCGCGTGCACATGGCGAAACTACTTTTTTAAATCCTGCCGTTTTGACCACTACGTGAATTTATTAAGGAATAGTTCAGCTTAAGACACATCTTTGCTATAATTTTAAATACAAATAATTGTTTTTACCGTGTTAATCTTGTAAAGTCCTTCGGTGTTTGCTTCCTCGCCGCAACCACTTCCTCAAACTCCAGTCCAGCCTCCTCCCCACGGCGCGCTTCCAGCCGGCCTCAACCCTGCTCTCAAATCAGTCCGGAATCTTGGTGCGGCGCAGCGCATATGTGAGGTGGAAATGGTGTCCAACACGCGTTTGGCACGCAAATATGACGTCACAACCGACCCGCGCCACCAAGTGGAAAAGGGGCATTAGACTGCCCCCTCTTTGATACAGCTGGGGCTGCTTGGTGTAGCGCCCCTACCACGCAGCCCCCTACTGGGGTGGGCCTTTGCTTGTCGGCGCGCTTGGGGCCCTCGTGTCAGGGGCGGGGCGCTTGAGCGTGTGTCGGCTCGGCCTGGTGGCTGCCTGGTGGGGTTTGGGTCCTCTGGTCCTGTTGGGCCTTGGCCTGGGGGGTGTGCGTCATCAGTGCCTGGGCCTTGGTGCCTAGTCCTAGAGCTACATCGGTGCAGCGGGTTCCGGCGGGGGCCTGTGAGTATGTCGCTATTGGCCCCGGGGGGTCATTGTGTGTGGTCGCTGGTGGGGCTCTACCGGTTCTCCCCTGTGGTCGGACCTGGGGGGAGGGCGTGTGGTTCATCCTGTCTGGGTGGCCCTGGGGGCTCTGTGCTTGGGGTCCCTCTTGGGGTCTTGGGCTCTGGTCCCCCCTTTGTCTGCCTTGGGTCTTGGGGGTCGGGTCTCTGATGCTTCGCAGTCACTATTGAATGTTCTATTAGAGAAGTCTTATACACTTATGCATGTTCACAACCACGCACGAATAGATGCAGGGATGCACATGCAGGTACCGTATGTAGATATGTAGATGTGCATGTGACTGCATATGCATGTATATGTATGTATGTATATGGGTATGGGTATATATATTTATGGAGATCTACTTCAAAGCCATGAATATTCTAAGTCTTTTATACATATGTATTTTGTTGTTGTGTTCTGTCATGTTCTTTGCAGGTTTACAGACGGCGGTCGAGTGTGTTTGCCTTGTGCTTTCTGTGTGTATTTATGTTTTGTGGTCTTACTTTCCATCTTTCCTTCCTATTATAAAAAATAAAATAAAAAAAGAATTATCCAAATTTAATATGGCAGGCCACAGCTTTGGGGTGGGGAGGGGGGGCCCTCCCCAGAATTAGTTGGACATCCCTCACTTGACGGTTCAGAGCCCGACTCTCCTCCGCTGAATTCACTGTCCTCCTCACTTTTGTCCTCCTCCACTCCTCCTCCTCCACCAGGCTGTGGGCTCTTGCCCCGGTACAACAGCCTGGTTAGCTTAGCACTAACTCACACCACGCACACCTGCTCCAGGATGTCCATTGCCACTGCCCTCATGTGCTTCAATTCTCAGTTGTTTAGTTGTACAAAGAGAATACTTTTTTTTTAATCAAAGCAAACTGGACTGTCTTTTTGACATTTTGATCACAGTTATTTTTGACAAACTGGATACGTAATTATCCATCAAACATTTCTCTCGAATTTTTAATAAATAATCAAATTTTTATTAAAGACCCACTTAAACTGTAAAACTGATTTGAAATTTAGTCATGTGGTTTAAATATATTTTGTGTTTTTAATTAAATTGCCCAACAACCTTGGACTTTTAGGGGCGAAGATTTTTAAAGGGTAGAAACGGAAATGCTTAAACGGGCAGCTCTGATTTTTTTTTTTTACCTTTATTTTACCGGGAGGAAATCCATCAAGATTATTAATCTCTTTTACAAGGATGTCCTGGAAATGTGAAATTAGGAAGCTCATAAGTGGTTGTTGTGTTTAAAATTAGTGTTTAAGTAATTATTTTCAGATTACATATCAAATATAGGTTTTATTCATTCAAAGCAGTCAAATTTGTTTATATCTTTATTGTTTATTGGTAAGCCTAGTAGCCTGAGAATTACCAGATCCAAGCAAACAGTTACCGGACGCACCCTGTCAAAATAAGAGATTTCCCAGATCCTGTTCCTGCAGGATCTGGATCAAATTAAGCCCTGCCTTTGGTGCAAAGACAAACTATCCCAAATGACGGAGGAGAAAAATAAACAGAATCCAAATGTGGGTTCAAAAGATTGACGTAGGATCTGTGGTGTTAGAGGGCGCCATCTGACGTTTTAGGGGTAAATTAAGCATCAGTGTAATCTAACTTAGTAAACAGGATTTGCATGAGGAGCCAAAATGAAAATGGTTTGGCAGAAAGCCTTAGAATACTGTAAATCAAGAAATGGAAATTAAAAGCTATATTTGTTTGCATGAAATGGTAAAAATATAATGATAAGGCCTGGAGTCACAAAGCCACGTTAACATTTACACAGAATTATACAGCACTTACACCCTCACAAGTCCAAATCTTCACAATGTATTTGACAGCAGCACTTTTTTACCATAAACACTAATCCAATGAGCTTACAGCAATATTAGAGTGGGGTTGCCATTTAAACAATGTACTGTAATATTATCAACCAAGAATATGAATTTACTAATAATATATTTCATTCATTCAATCTGTATTTAGGCAAGTTAATCTCATTGAGCCTCGAGGACTCATTTACAAGAGAGACCTGTCTACAAACTAGAGAATGATGACAACAGCAACAACAATAGATTTTCCTTGAACAATCAACAATAGACAAACATAAGAGAGAAATGTAGATTTTTTTTAAACAAGTTAAAACAAAGATATCAAAGTAATATATTCTCTTGTTAATCACAGTTTTGTATGCTGGATGAGATTGACACGTGTAATATTTGGTTAGCCCAAGTTTTCACCCTCTCACATTAAAAACCATAATTAAAAAATAATTGCTTTCCTCCACTCTGTTTTTGAACGCAGGGATGCTGCTGCAGAGCTCGTTTTAATTATTACATGCACCAAGGGGCAAACTATCACTTTTCTGAGAGATAAAACAACAACAAAAAATGATTGTGGAGATTTTAAGATTTTATTTGATGGACAGTGATGCTTCATGGAAAATAAATAAGTAAATGTCTGCTGGTGTAACACGGGCTCTTATCATTGAGATTAAAAGACTATTTTTCAAGGGAGTCCTGGCCAAGATAGGATTCAGCAAGTGCCATAAAGTTAGATAAAGGGACAAAAGAAACAAGATAATGTGAAATGCATTACTGTACAGAACTAACAATAACATGTAACGCACATTTAAAAGCTCTCAGAGATACTAAGTGTGTTAATGTCCAGTCATTATGCAACATATTCCATGTAAAAGGTGCAGAGTAGTGTCTTTGTGCCCGTTTCAGTTTGGGCAAATGGAACTGAAAGCAACAAAACGTCACATGAACACACATCTTGAAGCAAACAGGTGTGCATGTTTATCACTTACAACAGCTGTTCTCATGTGATGTGAAAGATAATACCTTCATTTTCACTCTGAAGACAAGAGCCTTGACCTTGTGCACAAACAGCTGAGGCATTCAGAAGCAAACCCTTACAGATTATATTCAGGACAGAGAAAAAGGCATTAATCTGACTGCCAATTGGTGGCTCATGGGCCACATCTGGCCTGCCAGCTTATTCCATTTGGCCAGCAACGCAGTAGTAGCAAATCAAATTTGTTATTGGTCTGTTTGCTCATAATGCCTAAACCCTACGGACACAGTAGAAAGAAAAGCTGCCACTGTTTTCTCTGGCTGTTTAGTTCAGTGAAAAGCACTGACATTGAGAAAGTTTCACATCTAGCATCATCTTCATATTTTTATTTTTTGACTGGTCTTGCCTTACTGCTAATGGTAGGTTTTCCGTGAGGTTGTTTTGCAGTTTGGACGTGAGTTGAAGGAATTGCTACATGTTTGTGCACAATGCATGGACCTGAAGTGAAAGATACTCATTGCAAACTATGAAAGAGAACATAATAAAGGTTATCCTGAACAAATGACACCAGTTCAAAAGAGTTTAGTTTTCCAGTTGTATTCATGTGCAGGTCTGAAGTCAGTGTTAAATCTCCACACTTTTGTATGATACGGTTTGTTAGGTTTGGTGCTGGTTTTAGAGCCGATCAGTTCCTGATCCATCCAGGTTATAGATCTGAGTTCTCACACTGAATCAAGACCCAGACTACAAAATAAAAGTTTGTGAGTTAGAGCAGTGATTTTCAAGCTTTTTTGAGCCAAGTGTTTTCATTGAAAAAAATCCAGA
>JBBPBX010080038.1:0-16258 GCA_038048925.1 Garcialebias charrua
GAGGAGATGTATGAGGACAGCAGACCAAGAAGTGATTTAAAGATGAAAATGTACCAGTGGAAGAGTCTGCGTGAGGTTAATGATGTCCAGTTAACCAGTGAATACAGGGTGCAGTGGTGGGTACGATAATCACAACCAGTTATGAATCTTAGTGCACCATGATAGACCACATCCAACATCCGCAGGGTGCTTGTAGGAGCATTCATGTAGAGAATGTCACCGTAATCAATGGAGGGAAGGAAAGTCACAGATACAAGGCGTTTCCTAACATTCAGTGTTAGACATGATCTGTTTCTGAAAAAGAAACCCAGTTTAACTTTCAATTTCTTCACTAGGTTTTCCACGTGGAGTTTAAAAGAGAGATGTGAATCGATCAGGATACCCAGATATTTATAGGAATCAACAAACTCAATAGGGACACCATTTGAAGATAAAATCAGAGGAGGATCTGCTGGAACCGCCTTCCTATTTGAAAAAAACATCCCTTTTGTTTTATCAGCATTTAGAGTCAGTAATCCAGCCATGTGGTCACAAATGCATGGATTGCTGTTTCGAAGTGCTGTCTAGGAAGGATGGCTTTTACTTTGGCTAGCTGCCTCAAATGAAAAAAGCTGGATTTTACAACTGCTTTAATCTGAGACTCCAGCCTAAGACCAGCATCCAGCTTGACCCCTAGATTTGTAACAACTGGCCGGACATACTGAGCCAAGGAGCAATCGGACAGAGAGTCTTCAGTCGAACTGCCAAAAATCACCACCTCTGTTTTGTCTTCGTTAAGTTTCAAGAAGTTTAGGGCCATCCAGGCCTTCAAATCTTCCAAACATAGGAACAGAGACCGAAGAGAGGCTGAGTCTGCTTTCTTTAAAGGTACGTAGATCTGTGTGTCATCTGCATAACAATGAAAAGCAATCCCGTATTTCCTAAAAACAGAACCAAGCGGAAGGATGTACAACAAAAATAAAAGAGGGCCCAAAACTGAGCCCTGCGGAACACCACATGAGAGTGGAGCAGAGGAGGACCTATGTCCATCAAGACAGACACAAAAAGTACGCTTGGTCAGATAAGATTTAAACCAATCTAAGGCTATATGACCAATGCCCACCCACTGTTCCAAACGTGTGATTAAAATGTTGTGATCCACTGTGTCAAACGCAGCTGATAGATCCAACAACACCAAAACAACGCAGTCACCAGAATCAGTCGCCAAGAATATATCGTTAAAAACTTTTAAAAGAGCTGACTCTGTGCTATGAAATGATTTAAAACCGGACTGAAAAACCTCTAAAATATTATGATCAATGAGATAGGCCATTAGCTGATTATAAACTACCTTCTCAAGAATTTTCGAAACGAAGGGCAATTTAGAAATTGGTCTGTAGTTCGCCAGGACAGCAGTATCCAAGTTTGATTTCTTAATTAGAGGCTGGACAACTGCATGTTTCAGATTTTCAGGAACAGCACCTGAGGACAGGCTACTATTCACAAGAGCAAGGATCGAAGGACCTATAGTAAGAAAAACCTCATTGAATAGTCGAGGTGGAATAGCATCGTCTGGAGAACCAGTTGGTTTTAAGTGGCTAACGACCTCCTGCAGGGAATGCAAAGTCACACATTCAAAGCTATGAAAAATAGCAGAGCAAGGAACAGTATCTACAGGGTCATGAAGTGGGTATGATCTGGGCCCTAATAGAAGTGACTTTCTCAACAAAGAAGTATAAGAAACTTTAACAGAGAGCAGGGGAAGTCTCCACAATAGCACCATGTGGGGCATTTAAAACAGAATTAATAGTTCTAAATAAAACAGCAGGATAGCTGTGGTGTTCCAGACACAGAAAAGATTGAACCTCTACATTAAGATTGTACACAATGCTGTGATGAATATGTTTTGGTGTGGAGGCTGTTATTGTGGTTGTAATAACATACCGCGCCAGGTGGGGGCGCGCTTGCTGGGTTCCAGTGGGGTTCGACCCACAAAGAAGAGTGATGAGACGTTCACTGTCAGTTCGTGAATCTAAATAAATAGTTTGCCATGTGCTTCCTCCAGTTGTCTGCTTGAACATTATTTTATTATTCAACCTACATGTGTTAATACACAACAAAACTTTTGGCGACGAGGATGGGATGTTTCAAGCTGGAAGGCACAGAGTCTGCACACGGAAGGGCTCCATAGAGGTAAAACGGACGGTAAAAAGAAACTAGAAAGTTCCGGAGAAACTTTGACAGGGGCTGCCAGGCTGTTGCCAGATATCTTGAATCAAAATGGCTCCAAATTTTAATCAGTTCTAGAGATACATTTGATAAATACTTTCTATGAGTTTCAAACAGTACCAACAGTGAGTATGTTTTCATCAGATTCTAAATCATGTGACTTGACAGCAGCAGTTTGTGTGAGGAGTGTTCTCCCATTCATTTTCAATGGGGAAATATGGCAACTTTGTTAGCAAAATACATCGCCATGGTAACTCCGATTGCTTATAAAAGTAATAGCACACATCTCTGAGTCGGGCCGGTCGTTTTGATATAACTTTTGTGGGGGTTCACTTTGTGGTTCGGTCCGTATTAAAGTTGAAAAAGATAACTTTTTCTGGTGTAGAATAATAAGTGGGCAGTAACCAACTAGTTCCTGGATTTGGAGATTCATTACGTCTTTGTTCGCAAATTACGTTGCCACGGTAACTCGAAATGCCAATAAAAGTAATAGCACACATCAGGGGGCCGAGCCAGTCGTTTTGATATAACTTTTGTGGGGGTAGACATTGTGGTTCGGGCCGCATTAACGCTCGACGACAATGTAGACACACGTTCGAGCACAATAACAATAGGTGGCTTCCATGCATTTACATGCAATGGCAGCCCCCCAAAAAAAGCCGAGCGTTTTGGGTGAGTGAAAGGACCGCCGAAACCGAGCTAGAAAGATGGCGTTTGGAAAGCCAGAAGACTTTCACTTCGAGGAAAGTGAGGAAAGTTTTGATAATTACCGCGAGCGTCTCGAGCAGTATTTTGCTGCAAATGATTTGGACACTGAAGAAGAGAAAACAAAGTCTGTGTTTCTCACGGTGGTGGGGAAAAGATCCCATAGCTTGCTGATGGATCTATGTGCTCCAGATAAACCATCAGACAAAAGCTACAAAGAGTTGGTGGATTTACTGCAGAGACATTACGTACCAAAGACAAACTTTATTGCAGAAAGGTGCAAGTTTCATGGAAGAAATCAAAAAGACAACGAAACAATCAGTGAGTACGTGGCTAGTTTAAGAAAATTAGCAGCAACCTGCAGATTTGGGACTTTCCTAGATGAAGCACTGTGTGATAGATTTGTCTGTGGTGTTAAGAGCAGTGAACTAAGAGACCGGCTGCTCAGCACGGCGCACACCAAAGAGTTGACACTGCCGCTGGCGGTAGAAATGGCGTTTTCTTTTGAAGTGACTAAGGACAGTGCACAGCAGTTTGCACAGAAAGCTTTCAAGGCTCATGTAGTGGAAAAGAAGGTACTGTAGGAGGTGGTGAAGAGACGACACAGGAGACGGGATGCAGTTCTTCACTTTAATCAACTCCTACTCAAACTGGCGGGAAAAATACCCAACACCGCCTTATATACCAACACAACATCCGGTCCTCTGGACCTTTCACAATAAAAGCATCCTGTAACACATTCGGTCCACTGGGTGTGAGTAGAGCCCCCTAGTGGTCCACCACACACGCCCCCCCAGAACACCCAGTAAGGTCCATCACTAGTCCCGCATTTTAGGTTTGATTAACCGACCAGAACGGCTGAACCTGGGCCCTGCAGAACCAGTCTGATGAAGCGGAGGGCTCCGAGGAGGGCCTGCAGAAGATTCGGGCTCCAATGGACGTTGAGAGTCTCTGGCAGGGGGACAGCAGTCCGTTAACAATGTGGATGGAGGTCTGCCCCTGCGAGGAGCCTGGGCCGTAACAACCTGATCATCTGACACAACATGAGCTGGTTTAAGCCTATCGATACAGACAGTCTCAGTACGACCCCCTAAATCTAAAAGGAAATGTTTTGGACCTGGTTGAAGAACCCGAAACGGTCCATCATACAAAGGCTGTAGTGGTGTCCTGTGTGCATTGTGTTTGACAAAAACAAATTTAGAGGACTCCAGACTCTTAGGGACAAATGACTGCGGTAAACAATGATGTACCGGGCCAGGGACACGAAAAGGGGCCTCCTGAGGTGAAAAATGGAGCAACGGTGGAGCAAACTGTGGTGAGGGTACCTCAGGTAAAAACTCACCGGGGACGCGCACAGGTTGACCGAAAACCAGTTCAGCCGGGGAAGAGCTCAGGTCCTCTTTGGTTGCGGTACGTAAACCCAACAAAACCCAGGGAAGACGGTCAATCCAGTTGTCACCGGTCAATGCAGCACGCAGTGCAGCTTTCAATGATCTGTGAAACCGTTCACACAAACCATTAGCTTGGGGGTTGTAAGCGGTGGTCCTGTGAACGTTAGTCCCCAGACTCTTGGCCATGGTAGACCAAAGTTCAGAAACAAACTGCGGGCCCCGGTCTGATGTAATGTCTGAAGGGGGGCCGAAACGCGCCACCCAGGTAGACAAAAATGCCCGGGCCACCACTGCAGATGTCGTGGATGTCAAAGGAACCACCTCAGGCCACCTGGTGGTCCGGTCTATCATAGTCAGCAGATGAGTAAAACCTTGTGATGGAGGCAGAGGGCCCACCAGGTCTACGTGCACATGATCAAACCGCCGACCTGGGATGGAGAAGGGTTCCAAAGGTGCTTTGGTGTGCCTGTTAACCTTAGCGCGCTGGCATGGGACACACGCTGCTGCCCACTCCTTAACTGCTTTACGCAGACCGGGCCAAACAAACTTTGAACTGACCAGTTTCACCGAGGCTCTAACACCTGGATGAGAAAGGGAATGTAAGGAGTCAAAAACGCGGCGTCGCCATGAAACTGGAACCAGGGGGCGGGGCCTGCCAGTAGAAACATCACAGAGCAGGAGGGGACCTCCGTCATTCACCTGCCGTTCCTCCAACTCGAGGCCCGTGGGCCCGGACTGGAGCTCGAGTATTTCTGCGTCGCTACGTTGGTCCGTAGCCATAGCAGAAAAATCGATGCCAACGTGTACGGGAGAGATCAGCACCTGGGAGAGACAGTCGGCCACACAGTGTTAATTTTGAGAGCTATTTTTAATTTACCCCTCCCTGGGCTGCCACCTTACCGTGGTGGAGGGGTTTGAGTGTCCCAATGATCCTAGGAGCTATGCTGTCAGGGGCTTCATGCCCCTAGAAGGGTCACCCAAGGCAGACAGGTCCTAGGTGAGGGATCAGACAAAGTGCAGCCCAAAAACCCCTATGATGAGTACAATTAATGGACTAAGTTTTCCCTCGCCCGGACGCGGGTCACCGGGGCCCCACTCTGGAGCCAGGCCCGGAGGTGGGGCACGCTGGCGAGCGCCTGGTGGCCGGGCTTTTACCCATGGAGCCCGGCCGGGCACAGCCCGAAGAGGAGACGTGGGTCCCCCTTCCCATGGGCTCACCACCTGTGGGAGGGGCCAAAGGGGTCGGGTGCAATGTGAGATGGGTGGCGGCCGAGGGCGGGGACCCTGGCGGTCTGATCCTCGGCTACAGAAGCTGGCCATTGGGACATGGAATGTCACCTCTCTGGTGGGGAAGGAGCCTGAGCTAGTGTGTGAGGTTGAGAGGTTCCGACTAGAAATAGTCGGACTCACCTCAACGCATGGCTCTGGCTCTGGAACCAGTTTCCTTGAGAGGGGTTGGACACTCTTCCACTCTGGAGTTGCCCCTGGTGAGAGGCGCCGAGCAGGAGTGGGCATACTGGTTGCCCCCCATCTTGGTGCCTGTACGTTGGGGTTCACCCCGGTGAACGAGAGGGTAGCCTCCCTTCGCCTACGTGTGGGGGGACGGGCTCTGACTGTTGTTTGTGCCTATGCACCAAACGGCAGCTCAGACTACCCACCCTTTTTGGAGTCCTTGGAGGGGGTATTGGAGAGTGCGCCTCCTGGGGACTCCCTTGTTCTACTGGGGGACTTCAACGCTCACGTGGGCAATGACAGTGAGACCTGGAGGGGTGTGGTTGGGAGGAACGGCCCCCCTGATCTGAACCAGAGTGGTGTTCTGTTGTTGGACTTCTGTGCTCGTCATGGATTGTCCATAACGAACACCATGTTTAAGCATAAGGGTGTCCATATGTGCTCTTGGCACCAGGACACCCTAGGTCGCAGTTCGATGATCGACTTTGTTGTCGTCTCATCTGATCTGCGGCCGCATGTCTTGGACACTCGGGTGAGGAGAGGGGCGGAGCTGTACTGACCACTACCTGGTGGTGAGTTGGCTCCGATGGTGGGGGAGGATGCCGGTCAGACCTGGCAGACCCAAACGTATCGTGAGGGTCTGCTGGGAACGTCTGGCAGAGTCTCCCGTAAGACGGAGCTTTAACTCCCACCTCCGGGAGAGCTTTGAACACGTTCCGAGGGAGGCGGGGGACATGGAGTCCGAGTGGGCCGTGTTCCGCGCCTCTATTGTCGAGGCAGCTTATCGGAGCTGTGGCCGCAAGGTTGTTGGTGCCTGTCGAGGTGGCAACCCTCGAACCCGGTGGTGGACACCGGCAGTGAGGGATGCTGTCAGGCTGAAGAAGGAGTCCTATTGGGCCTTTTTGGCTTGTGGGACCCCGGAAGCAGCTGATAGGTACCGGCAGTCCAAGCGGCATGCGGCTCGGGTGGTTGCTGAGGCAAAAACTCGGGCGTGGGAGGAGTTCGGAGAGGCCATGGAGAATGACTTCCGTACGGCTTCGAGGCGATTCTGGTCCACCATCCGGCGTCTCAGGGGGGGAAAGAGGTACGAGACCAACACCATTTATGGTGGAGGTGGCGTGCTACTGACCTCAACTCGGGATGTTGTGAGTCGGTGGGCGGAATACTTCGAAGACCTCCTCAATCCTACTGGCACGTCTTCCACTGAGGAAGCAGAGCCTGGGGACTTTGGGTCGGGTTCTCCGATCTCTGGTGCTGAGGTCGCCGAGGTGGTTAAAAAGCTCCGCGGTGGCAAGGCTCCGGGGGTGGATGAGATTCGCCCGGAGTTCCTTAGGGCTCTGGATGTTGTAGGGTTGTGTTGGCTTACGCGACTCTGCAATATCGCGTGGACATCGGGGGCAGTTCCCTTGGATTGGCAGACTGGGGTGGTGGTTCCCCTATTCAAAAAGGGGGACCGTAGGGTGTGTTCCAACTATAGGGGGATCACACTCTTAAGCCTCCCTGGTAAGGTCTATTCAGGGGTTCTGGAGAGGAGGGTCCGTCGGATAGTCGAACCTCGGATTCAGGAGGAGCAGTGTGGTTTTCGTCCTGGTCGTGGAACACTGGACCAGCTCTACACCCTCAGCAGGGTCCTGGAGGGTGCGTGGGAGTTTGCCCAACCAGTTTACATGTGCTTTGTGGACTTGGAGAAGGCATTCGACCGCGTCCCTCGGGGGGTTCTGTGGGGGGTACTCCGGGAGTATGGGGTACCAGGCCCTTTGATAAGGGCTGTTAGGTCCCTGTACGACCGGTGTCAGAGCTTGGTCCGCATTGCCGGCAGTAAGTCAGGCTCGTTTCCGGTGAGAGTTGGACTCCGCCAAGGTTGCCCTTTGTCACCGATTCTGTTCATAACTTTTATGGACAGAATTTCTAGGCGCAGCCAAGGTGTTGAGAGGATCCGTTTTGGTGACCTTAGAATCGCTTCTCTGTTTTTTGCAGATGATGTGGTCCTACTGGCTTCATCAGTTCGTGATTTACAACTTTCACTGGAGCGGTTTGCAGCCGAGTGTGATGCGGCCGGGATGAGGATCAGTTCCTCCAAATCCGAGGCCATGGTCTTGAGCCGGAAAAGGGTAGCATGCCCTCTCCGGGTCGGGGAGGAGGTCCTGCCCCAAGTGGAGGAGTTTAAGTATCTCGGGATCTTGTTCACGAATGAGGGAAAACTGGAGCGTGAGATCGATAGGCGGATAGGTGCAGCGTCCGCAGTGAAGCGGGCGCTGTACCGGTCTGTCGTGGTGAAGAGAGAGCTGAGTCAAAAGGCAAAGCTCTCAATTTACCGATCGATCTACGTTCCCACCCTCATCTATGGTCATGAGCTTTGGGTTATGACCGAAAGAACAAGATCTCGGATACAAGCGGCTGAAATGAGTTTTCTCCGCAGGGTGGCTGGACTCTCCCTTAGAGATAGGGTGAGAAGCTCAGTCATCCGGGAGGGACTCGGAGTAGAGCCGCTGCTTCTCCACATCGAGAGGAGCCAGTTGAGGTGGCTCGGGCATCTGGTTAGGATGCCTCCTGGACGCCTCCCTGGTGAGGTGTTCCGGGCACGTCCCACCGGGAGGAGACCCAGAGGAAGACCCAGGACACGCTGGAGGGACTATGTTTCTCGGCTGGCCTGGGAACGCCTTGGGATTCCCCCGGAGGAGCTGCTCCAAGTGGCTGGGGAGAGGGAAGTCTGGGCCTCCCTACTTAGGCTGCTACCCCCGCGACCCGACCCCGGATAAGCGGAAGAAGATGGATGGATGGATGGATGGATGGATGGATGGATGGATGGATTTTTAATTTAGTTTTAGTCTTAGTCATGTGACTAAAACATCATTTAGTTTTAGTCATTACTTAGTCATCAGAATTTTTTTTGTTTTAGTCTAATTTTAGTTGACAAATCAATGAAAACATTTAGTCGACTAAATCTACAGTCAATTAAGTCGACTAAGTTATACATAGTAAAAACTTTTCATCAATTCTCTGTAGTTACTAAAACAAAACAATGTTTTAACCATAATATTAATCTTAATATGCAATACATACAACAAATAAAACTTTTTTCAAACATCTTTATTTGTCTAACCTTGCTTTTAACAGTAAAACTACAAGCAGTACTTGAATCCCTTGGTTTAGGTTATTTTTCTTGTTTTTAACTGGAATCCTGGCAAAAACCAATGCAGATATGTTCCTGTCTTTGATTTTTTTGTACATCTACCTTATAATGTTTTTGCTACTTTTTGCTACTTTTTCTTTTCTTTTGTTTATTGTTTAATGTATTTGTATCATTGATGTTCATCATTCTTTAGTTTGTAGCAGGTCGCTTTCGTAAATGAGCCCTCGAAGCTCAATAAGATTTACCTGACTAAATAAAGGTTGAATGAATGAATAACTGCTATCTTTTTGTCTCTAACATTAACAGAAAACTAGTTATTTTCGCAGTAAAAACACGACATTATTTAATGAAGTAATGTTTGCCTAAATGCTTACCTTTGCATGGAGATCCGGGTGACTCGTCTGCAGATGTCGTTTGAGATTAGTTGTATTTTTACCAGTGTTAATTTTGACAGCTATTTTTAATTTAGTTTTAGTCTTAGTCATGTGACTAAAACATCATTTAGTTTTAGTCATTACTTAGTCATCAGAATTTTTTTCGTTTTAGTCTAATTTTAGTTGACAAATCAATGAAAACATTTAGTCGACGAAAATAATTAGTCAACAAAATTAACACTGGTCGGCCACCACGTTGGATTTTCCAGCCACATGCTGAATGTCTGTAGTAAATTCAGACACCGCTGCGAGGTGGCGTTGCTGGCGAGCAGACCAGGGGTCAGAAATTTTTGACATCGCAAACACCAAGGGTTTGTGGTCAACATATGCAGTGAACCGGCGGCCCTCCAGGAAAAACCTGAAATGGCGTGTGGCCAGGTAAAGCGCCAGCAACTCTCTGTCAAAAACACTGTATTTCAGCTCATTGTCCCGCAGCGTACGGCTGAAAAATGCAAGCGGCTGCCAAACCCCGGAAACCTGCTGTTCTAACACAGCCCCCACCGCAACATCAGATGCGTCGGTTGTTAAAGCTATTTGCGCCGCTGGGGATGGATGGGCCAAAAGGGCAGCAGTGGCCAGTGCAGCTTTAGCATCACCAAATGCCTGTAGGCGTTCTGGTGTCCAGTCCACGCTGTCGTTGGGCTTTTTCTTTTTCAGCGCTCCATAGAGCGGACGCAGCAGTTGTGCTGCCCTGGGGAGGAAACGGTTATAGAAGTTAACCATTCCCAAAAATTCTTGTAGCGCTTTAACAGACTGGGGCTGTGGGAAATCGGACACCGCCTGCACTTTGTTTGGTAACGGGACGGCACCACTGGCAGAAATGCGGTGGCCCAAAAAGTCAATGACTGGCAGCCCAAACTGGCATTTCGCTGTATTTACAATCAGGCCATGTGCTGCCAGGCGCTGAAAAACCTCACGGAGGTGGGACAAGTGCTGCTCAGCCGAGCTGCTAGCCACCAGGACGTCATCCAGGTACACAAATACGAAGGACAGACCCCTTAGGACTGAATCCATCAACCGCTGAAATGTTTGTGCTGCACCTTTAAGACCAAAAGGCATGCGCAAAAACTCAAAAAGGCCGAAAGGCGTGATAACAGCGGTCTTAGGGACATCCTCCACATGCACAGGAACCTGGTGGTACCCCCGTACTAAATCTACTTTAGAAAAAATGGAGGTCCCAGCCAGGTGCACTGAAAAATCCTGGATGTGGGGGATGGGATAACGATCGTTCTCTGTGATGTTATTAAGGCGGCGGAAATCCCCACATGGACGCCATTTGCCGTCTGCCTTGGGCACCATGTGCAGGGGGGAGGCCCACGGACTGTTTGAGCGTTGCACGATGCCTAAACGCTCCATGTTAGCAAACTCTTCCTGTGCTATTGCTAGCTTAGTAGCATCAAGGCGGCGTGCACGTGCGAACACCGGGGGGCCCGTTGTGGGAATATAATGTTCGACCCCATGTTTTGTGTTTGTGTTTGCAAAATCAGGAACAGTCAGCGAGGGGAATTCAGACAATAAACGCTGAAACACATTACCCGAAGCTAAAAAGTTAGCATGCATTAAAGGCCCAGCTCCTCGCGTCTCACAAGGCAGTGACGAAAAAGACACAGCGTCGATCAAACGTCTGTTAGCTAAATCAACCAGGAGCCCGTGAGCACAAAGAAAATCAGCCCCTAAAATAGGGACTGAGCTAGCAGCTACCACAAAGTTCCACTGGAAGTCCCGTTCATGGAAACGAACAGTCACCAACCTTTCGCCAAACGTCTTGATGGGATAGCCGTTAGCCGCGGTTAGCTGCGGCCCGCAGCCTTCTGCCAACCTGTCGGAGCCAGTCGGGGGAACGAGGCTCTTCTGCGAGCCGGAGTCCACCAGGAACCGCCTCCCCGACCTCGAGTCTTCGATGAAAAGCAGCCTTTCCTTTTCGCCAACGGCCGCGACTGCTAGCGGCTGCTGGCGTTCTCGTTTCCCTGCGGCTTGAAACTGCACGGTGGGACGCACCGTCGTGCTTTGGCGCCAAAACGCTGGTGGTAGAAACAAAGGGCGGCCCCTGACCGCCTGCGGGCGACTCCTGCTACGACCACTGGCTCGTCCGGCGCTGAGGGCGATGCTCGAAGCTCGGGCGCCGCTGGAGATCCGGGGACCGCCGCTTGGACCGCGAACGTCCTCGCAGCCAGCAGGATGCGGTCGGCTTCGCGGGCCAGCGAGCGGTAATCCTTCTGCTGCAGAAACGGGGAGTTGGCCAGGGCTGTGCGCACTGGAGCCGGAAGCCGGCGGAGGAAGAGGTGGAGAAAGAGAAACTCACAGTCAGCTGAACCCCTCAAAGACAACATTCCTTCCATGAGCTCAAGAGCTGTGCCATCGCCCAAATCGGAGAGGGAAAACAGTTTCTCGGCGCGCTCCGCGTCTGAGAGCGTGTAACGCTGCAGAAGGAGCTCCTTGAGGGCGTCGTATTTTCCTTGTGCAGGAGGGTCTTCGAGCAGGCTCATTACCCGCTGGGTGGACAATGGGTCCAGTGAAGCGACCACATGGTGGTATTTGGTGTCGTCTGCAGAGATCCCGCGAAGAGCGAACTGTGATTCGACGTGGGCGAACCACGACCGAGGTGCGTGCAGCCAGAAGTCCGGGATTTTAACGGCCACCGCAAAAGCGAGCGGGGCCGCCGGTGGAGGTTCCACAACCGCGGACAGCTGAGGAGAGCTGGCTTGACCTTCAGATGTCGTCATTTCAATTCACAAGGGTCACCAGTGTAGGAGGTGGTGAAGAGACGACACAGGAGACGGGATGTAGTTCTTCACTTTAATCAACTCCTACTACAAACTGGCGGGAAAACCACCCAACACCGCCTTATATACCAACACAACATCCGGTCCTCTGGACCTTTCACAATAAAAGCATCCTGTAACGCATTCGGTCCACTGGGTGTGAGTAGAGCCCCCTAGTGGTCCACCACAGTACCACCAAATACCGTGAAGCTGAGAAAAATACAGCTACAGGGAAGGCTTGTTGTCACTGCAGTGGAAAAGGTCACAACTCGAATGACTGCTGTTTTAAAGAAAGCGAGTGCCATGTGTGTAAAAAGAAGGGACACATAGCTAAAGCCTGTCGCACACGTAAAGAAGGAGGTCGTTCGAGTACCATCAAAGGAACCATGCATCTGGAGGTTAAGAGGAAAATCAGCGCTCTCAAGCAACAGGATGTCGGCGTTCTCAAGCAGCAGGATGTTGGCAGCTGGACCGTTCCACAGTGCCCGCCTGAAGGGATGCCTCAGCATGCAGATCCAGGAAACAGGCACGAGTTTAAAGGGGACCTAGATGACACCCAAATTCTGTCACATCCAGTCACAGAAGACAGAGCAGCCAGGATGTTGTGGTTCAGTGCGAGATGAAAGCTGCACCAAACTCTGACATTGTTCCAGATCGGACCTTGGACGGTCACGATTTTGATCTGTTTGAACTGAAAACAGGTAATGAGAACATTGTAAAACCTTATTATGTGTATGTCAGTGTAAATGGGTCAAGGGTGAAGATGGAATTAGACACTGGTGCCGCAGTGTCAGTGATATCTGAAAATCTGTATCAGCGCAGATTTAAATCAGTCAAACTTAGTCCAGCGAATTGTGTACTTAAGACGTACAGCCAAGAGTCATTACAGCTGATGGGCAAAATGGTGGCAAAAGTAAAATGTCAAGAAATTACAAAAAAACTAGAACTGCTAATAGTAAAAGGAAGAGGCCCTGCTTTGATGGGTAGAGACTGGATTAGCCAGTTGAAGCTAGACTGGTCACAAGTAAATAGAGTGGCTCCAGAAACGGTGGAAGATGTATGTGCTCAGTACGCATCAGTTTTCAACCCTGAACTAGGCAAGTTGAAGGGTATTAAAGCTAAGCTACATGTGGCTCCAGAAGCCGTGCCAAAGTTCCATAAACCGAGAAATGTTCCATATGCATTGAGAGAGGCTGTGGAAAAGGAATTGACTAAATTGGAGGCGGAAGGAGTTATTTCACCCACTAGTTACAGTGAGTGGGCTGCCCCAATAGTTTGCATACCTAAAAAGGATGACAGTGTGAGGTTATGTGGAGACTACAAGGTCACAATCAATCCATGGTTAAACGTGGATCAGTACCCACTTCCAAAAACACAAGATCTGTTTGCTAAATTAGCAGGAGGTCAGAAATTTACCAAACCAAACTTATCCCAGGCTTACCAGCAAGTCCAGTTAGAGGAAAGCTCTAGGTGTTACCTGACTATAAACACTCACAAAGGGATGTTTCAATATAACAGGTTACCTTATGGGGTTGCCAGTGCTCCCGCAATGTTCCAGAAAATAATGGATCAAGTACTTCAGGGCATGGATGGTGTTATCTGCTATCTTGAAGATATTTTGATAACTGGTAAGGATGCAGAAAGCCACCTGACTAACCTAAAAGAGGTATTTAAGAGGCTCGAAAGTTACAACCTCAAGGTAAAACGAGAAAAATGTGAATTTATGCAAGACAGTGTTGCGTATTTAGGACATGTCATTGACGCCACCGGCATTCATCCTATGAAGGAAAAGACAACTGCCATTCAGAAGGCTCCAGTCCCAAGAAATGTAACTGAACTTAGGTCATTCTTGGCTCTGTTAAACTACTATGGGAAGTTTATACCAAACTTATCGACTCTGATACAGCCAATGACGGCATTGCTGCACAAAGAGGCAAACTGGGTTTGGTCAGAAAAATGTCAAAATGCTTTTGAAAATGCAAAGAAGGTTTTTCAATCTGACCAAATCTTAGTACATTTTGATGCAGAGCTACCAATTATCTTAGCATGTGATGCATCTCCTTATGGAGTTGGTGCTGTAATCAGTCACCACATGAAAGATGGAAGTGAAAGACCGATTGCATTTGCATCAAGAATGCTAACAAAGACAGAACAAAATTACTCACAGATCGAAAAAGAAGCACTTGGTTTAGTGTTTGGTGTTATGAAGTTTCATGACTACCTTTATGGAAGGAAATTTCTTTTAGTGACGGATCACAAACCATTGCTAAAAATATTGGGACCTAAAACGGGTGTGCCTACTCTAGCTGCTGCTAGATTGCAAAGGTGGGCCCTAATTCTAGCTGCATACAAGTACGAGATTCAGTACAAAAGATCTGAGCAACACAGTAATGCAGATGCATTATCAAGGTTACCAATGAAACCAAGTGGGGATGTGGTGTCAAACCCTGTTTACAAAGTATCTTACCTTGAAGAGTTACCTATCACTGCGAGGGATGTAGCCAAAGAAACAGAAAAAGATCCTGTGTTAAAGGTGGTGAAACAGTTGGTGTTGACTGGCTGGCCAAAACATGTACAGGATGAATTGCTGAAGCCATATTTTCAGAGACGTTTTGAGCTGACGGTTGAAGATGATTGTCTACTGTGAGGTTTACGAGTGGTGGTTCCCAAGAAATTAAGAGATCAGTTGATTTCTGAACTGCATGAACACCACTGGGAAATAGTAAAAATGAAATCACTAGCCAGAAGTTTATTCTGGTGGCCAGCAGTAGATGAGTGCATTGAACAGGAAGTCAGTGAGTGTACCATCTGTCAAAAGCAGCGTAGTATGCCTTGTACTGCACCAGTGCATAAATGGAAATGGGCTGCTAGCCCTTGGGAGAGAATCCATCTTGATTTTGCAGAGGACCACAAGCAGATGTTTCTGGTAGTCATGGATGCTTATGCTAGATGGCCAGAGATTATTCCGATGAACACTACTACATCAGTGAAAACCATTGAAACATTGAGACATTTGTTTGCTGCTTATGGGTTACCAAAAGAAGTTGTAACTGATAACGGTCCTCAGTTTGTTTCACAAGAGTTTGAGTCATTCCTAAAAAAAAATGGAGTGCAGCACATCAAGTCACCAGCATACCATCCTGCCAGCAACGGATTAGCAGAGCGCTTAGTACAAAATCTTAAGAAGTCGCTAGCAAAGAATCGAGCCATAGGTGGTATGACACTGGAGCACTGTGTTGCAAAGTTTCTTTTAGGGTACCGAAACACACCCCACACAACTACAGGGAAAACTCCTGCTGAGTTATTTCTAAAAAGACAGGTTCGAACAAGACTGTCACTGATCAGACCTCAGTTTTCTGAGAGAATGCAAAACCACACAGAACCATCTTTGTCACGTGTCAGAGTTTTCACAGTAGGTCAACCTGTATTGGTAAAAAATTACAGGGGAGGGAAGAAGTGGTTAAATGGAATTGTGCGGGAGGTCCTGGGTCCTGTAATGTACAGTGTGGAAGTGAATGGGAAGTGTGTTAAAAGACATGTAAATCAGATTCTGGGTGTAAACGGAAATCCAGCTCACTTGACACAAACAGACACTTGTACTGGAAATTTTTGGAATGATGAGGATCTTGACACAACCAGAGGTGTGGATCAACAGATGGAAGAAAAAACTGTTGGGAATCAACCTATGGATGTGCCATCAACTTCAGTCGAAGGAAACACTCGTCCAGTCAGGAACCGACGACCTCCTGATAGACTGAATTTGAAACTACAACTGTAAGCCATCCTGTATTCTCAACTTGTGGCAAAGACCCCAACTGTCCGCCTTTCAGGACATGTCTTGGCGTTGAAGAGGCGTGGTGTCACCAGCAGCTCTACAGCACAAACGCAGCACCACCACAATAGCGATGAAGCGACCCAGCAGACACCAGTCACAGGCGCTTTGGTCACTCCCGTCGTCCTCTGCGCGACCTCAGTCCGTCCCATCAGACAGACAATGACACACCACGACATCAAGCTCTTGACAAAAAGCAAAAGACTGAGATAGAATGACAGAAATTAGTGATCTTTCAGATAAAAGATTCATTCCTTAAACTTGGAGGAGGAGAAAGGAAAAAAAAAAAACTTAAAACCCTTCTTTTTTTATTCACTGTCTGATTCTTCCAATAAATTTCT
>JBBPBX010080039.1:0-16258 GCA_038048925.1 Garcialebias charrua
GAGTTCTTACAGTAGTACTTGCAGATTACTTATTGAGTTCTTACAGTAGTACTTGCAGATTACTTATTGAGTTCTTACAGTAGTACTTGCAGATTACTTACTGAGTTCTTACAGTAGTACTTGCAGATTACTTATTGAGTTCTTACAGTAGTACTTGCAGATTACTTACTGAGTTCTTACAGGATCCTTACAGGAGTAGCTGCAGGGGTATTTAGAAGGGTACTTACAAGATCCTTACAGAGGTACTTACAAGGTACGTACTCGAGCACTTGCAGAGTACCTGCTGGGTACCTATGGGTGCACTGACAGAGTACCTACGAGGGTACTTGCAGTGTACTTCCCAATTTCAACATTTAGTACATTATCATATGTAATAAAAAAGGCTGATAAGCTGAAAGTAAGGTAGATAAAAAGAGCTATAAGCTACCTGGAGCTACTGAGCCAGGTTGGAAATGTTTCTTTTTTTCAATAACTCAGCAGATCTGGTAAGACTCAGATGTCCCAACTTTTCACCAGCCTTGAACGCAGCATTACATTTTTGAATCTTGCGGTACGCTTTTGTAAAACTTGTGGATCTTATTGTGCACACACAGATCTCATTGTGCGCTTGTGCGACTACTTGTGAGACAGATTTCTCGTCATAGTCCCGAGTCTTCTACTCATTGATGAGCTTCACTGAGCGAGGGACAAGTGAGTTCTTGTAGCGGTTGTATTCACATCGTGGAGGAATAGGGGTGCAATCTCTCAGTGTCTGGAGAATCGATTCGATTCCGATTTTTGATGCAACGATTCAATTTAAAAAAAAAAGATTTTCGATTCTAAAACGATTTTAATTACAGGATCTATTTTCGATTCAGAATCGATTTTCGATTCTGAAACGATTTTTGATTTTGAAACTATTTTCGATTCTGAAACTATTTTTGATTCTGAAACGATTTTTGATTCTGAAACGATTTTCGATTTTGAAACGATTTTCGATTCTAAAACGATTTTCATTCCAGGATCGATTTTCGATTCAGAATCGATTTTCGATTCAAAATCGATTTTCGATTCAGAATCGATTTTCGATTCTGAAACGATTTTCGATTCTGAAACGATTTTCGATTCTGAAACGATTTTTGATTCTGAAACGATTTTTGATTCTGAAACGATTTTTGATTCTGAAACGATTTTCGATTTTGAAACAATTTTCGATTCTGTAACAATTTTCGATTCTGAAACGATTTTCGATTCTGAAACGATTTTTGATTCTGAAACGATTTTCGATTTTGAAACAATTTTCGATTCTGTAACAATTTTCGATTCTGAAACGATTTTCGATTCTGAAACGATTTTCGATTCTGAAAATACAGCAGGCTGAATTGTGAGCAGATGGGTATATGAATAGAATGCAGCAGCTTTAATCGGGTCCCGGAGGTCACTGGTGCCTATATCCAGCAGTCACTGTGCGAGAGGCAGGGGACAACCTGGACATGTCTCCAGTCCATCACAAATAATTCAAAATACAAACGTAAACAAAGTTTCAGCCTACTGTATTGCATAAACATTTAACTCAAAATAAAATAGACTTCAAAATCATATTGCATTCATCCATGTTTCAAATGTGTATGGATGGATTTTGTAAAAAGATTTGTTTGGTAAATCTTTTCAACAAAAGCCATCTATCCATCATCTTTACCCGCTTTATCCTTATCGGGTCCTGGAGGTCACTGGTTCAGGTCAGATTTATTTTTCTTTCTGCCACCTTTCATTTTATGTATTCTTTCATATACTATGAGATAGGGTTTTATTTTCTTTATCTTTTGGGTTTTAATTAGCCTGGCCCTCGCCTTCCTGCACAGCTCCGCTCAATTCTCATTTCCCTTCACTGCACAGTCTGGGACTTCTCTCATAGACAACGATTTCTCCGGTAGATTTTTGACCGGACCAATCAGAGAACAGAAGGGGCGGAGTTTTTGGCCCCTAACCCACGCCCCCACCTGTCCCAGCGCAGCCAGCGAGCATTCGCATGTTCTCATTCAAAGCGATGCAAAGCGATGCAGGACTGTTTTATATGTGACACAAATTTATTAATTTCCCCTTCTTAATCCCTTATCTGGAGTTTTCTTTTGTTTTTTTCCCCAAAAGTCAAGTAATCGCTCCCTCCTCCCTCCTCCTTCTCCTCCTCACCCTCCGCTGAGTGAAATGAACAAGGAAATGCCTCAGGTTGTCACGAGAGAATTAAAGTCAGGTTTTACGTTGCTGCCCGAGTCCCATCAGATTTCCTGGTCTTCTGGTGTGTTGGACCAGCGCTCCATGGTTTTATTTTATTTTATTAGGACGTTTTATTAACATATAAACACAATATGCAACGGAGCGAGAGAAAATTCAGCAGGAGGCGGAGCTGAAGTCAAGTTCAGAAGACCACGGGGGAGCGCGCAGCCAACGAGCAGCCGCATGTTCTCATTCAAAGCGATGCAAAGCGATGCAGGACTGTTTTATATGTGACACAAATGTATTAATTTCCCCTTCTTAATCCCTTATCTGGAGTTCTCTTTTGTTTTTTTGCCAAAAGTCAAGTTATCGCTCGCTCCCTCCTCCTCATCCTCCTCTCCCTCCGCTGAGTGAAATGAACAAGGAAATGCCTCAGGTTGTCACGAGAGATTTAAACTCGGGTTTTAAGTTGCTGCCCGAGTCCCATCAAATTTACTGGTCTTCTGGTGTGTTGGACCAGCGATCCATGGTTTTATTTTATTTTATTAGGACGTTTTATTAACATATAAACACAGAATATGCAACGGAGCGAGAGAAAATTCAGCAGGAGGTGGAGCTGAAGTCAAGTTCAGAAGACCACGGGGGAGCAGCCATCAGCAGAGGCCACGCCTCCAGCAAGAATTGGTTGTCAATGGAGAAAGTCCAGACCCTAGTCTGAAGCGAAGTGAAGGACAAGGGTCTGGTTTTAACCAGTGATGGCATAGTTACATTGAAAAAGTAACTTAGTTAAGTTACTGATTAGTCCTTGGGAAAAGTAACTTAGTTAAGTTACTGATTACTTGATTTGGAAAGTAACTAAGTTAGATTACTAAGTTACTTTATTAGTTATCTAAAAAAGCTAAGTCTGGTCCTCTGGACATTCAAAAAAAACAAAAAAACAAAACAAAGCAAAAAATTGTAGAAACGTTTCGTCTTTCGTCCGAAAGACTTCCTCAGTCTGAGGTGCTGGGTTCAGCTCAGTCTTATAAATAGCACCCTCTCACAGTGTTACACAACCAGTTGGCTGATGACAGCCTGAAACCAGCTGCTCACATGATCAAGGAGGACCATCAGCCTAACAATGGATCGTTAGCACCCTGATGGTTGTTTGCTATTCACAGAGGGCTGAGTGATACCAGCAATCACAGCATTGTAGGAGGGGGACAGTTGAACTCGGAGGCCTCCACCCCTGTTTAATGATGGGCGGTTTCTTTTCACAAAGATGGCCTCCTTTACTCCTCTCTCAAACCATCGTTCCTCTCTATCAAGGATGTGAACATCTTCATCCCTGAAAGAGTGACCGCTGGCCTGGAGATGAGTGTAGACTGCAGAGTCCTGACCTGATGATGTTGATCTTCTGTGCTGGGCCATCCTTTTGGCCAGTGGCTGTTTAGTTTCCCCGATATAAGACTGATCACAGCCCTCCTGACACTGAACAGCATACACAATGTTACTCTGTTTTTGCCGGGGGACTGGATCTTTGGGATGAACCAGTCTTTGCCGTAATGTATTTTGAGGTTTAAAAGCCACTGGGACGTTGTGTTTAGAAAATAAACGTCTCAATGTCTCTGAAACCCCTGCAACATATGGAATGGCCACTGGTCTGGGTCTGGGTTCCTTCTTTTCACCTGATGGCTGGCTGGAGTCCTGTTTGGGTTTCTTCTCTGCTTTCAGGAAGGCCCAGTTAGGATATCCACATTTCTCTAGAGCCTGTTTTGTGTGTGATTTCTCCTTCTGTCTGGCTGCTGAGTTAGTGGGGACGCTGTCTGCTCTGTGGTACAGAGTCCTGATGACTCCTAACTTGTGCTCCAGAGGGTGATGGGAGTCAAACTGTAAATACTGGTCTGTGTGGGTGGGTTTGCGGTACACCTCAGTTTGCAAATTTCCTCTATCAGAAACAGAGACCTCACAGTCCAAGAAAGCCAACCTGCCATTTCTTACATCTTCTCGTGTGAACTTGATATATTTATCCACAGAGTTGATGTGATCAGTGAAATGTTGGACTTCCTGAGATTTAATTTTAACCCAGGTGTCATCAACATACCTGAACCAATGACTTGGTGGTCTCCCCGTAAAGGATGTCAAGGCTCTCTTTTCTACCTCCTCCATGTACAGGTTGGCAACAATAGGAGAAACTGGAGACCCCATAGCACATCCATGTTTCTGCCTATAATATTGCTCCCCATATGTGAAGTAGGTTGACTGCAGGCACAGTTTCAAGAGTTGACACAGTTGCTCTGTGGAAAGCGTGGTTCTGCTGTTCAGAGTGGTGTCTGATTTTAACCTTAAACAGACCACCTCTACTGCTTCATCAACAGGAATGCACGTAAAGAGTGATGTAACATCAAAAGAGACCATTGTTTCATCAGTCTCCATGATGACATCCCTCACCTTATCCACAAAGTCCATGGTGTTCTGTATGTGGTGTTCTGAGCTGCCAACTAAAGGGATGAGTACAGATGCCAGATATTTGGAAACATTGTAAGTGACAGAGTTAATCATGCTAACAATTGGTCTTAAAGGTACACCTTGTTTGTGGATTTTGGGTAAACCATACAGACTTGGCGTGGCCTCCCCTGGGTACAGTCTGTGGTACAGAATATTGTCAATAGCCTTGTCCTGCTTCAAAATTTTCAGGCAATCTATCAACTTCTTCTTGTAACCACTTCCTGGATCTCTTTTCAGCGGTTCATAAGTGGTTAAGTCACTAAGGAGTGACATAACTTTCTCATGATAGTCTTTCTGGTTCAAAATCACTGTGCACCTTCCTTTGTCTGCTGGGAGAATTATGATGTTTTTGTCCTTGCTAAGCGTAGTGAGTGCATCCCTCTCTTCTCTACTGATGTTGGAAGGTGGTGGTTTAGCATTACTGAGACAGGCTGAAACTTTGACTCTGAGTTGTTCTGCTTCAAAGTCTTTAATTTTGTTGTTACGGATGGCTGACTCAGTGGCTGTGATCATCTCCACCAGTGGAATTCTACTTGGTGCCACTGCAAAGTTTAGCCCCCTGGCAAGAATCTCTGTCTCCGGCTGGGTGAGCTGTCTGTCAGATAAATTCTTCACCCACTTTTCTGTCTCCCCGGCATGTGTATCGGAGTGTTGTCTTACACTGAATGTGTTGTTGTTGGAATTGTTATGGTGTTGACGAGTTATCAGTGAGTTAAATTTGTTTTGTTGTCGAGTCTTGGACTTGACATGCTGTGCTAAGCGTGCCCGATCTGTACAGTCCATCACTTGCTGAAGTGTGGTCTGATCTAGGCACGTTGTTAGTTTTTGATAAATTTGCTCTTCTTTGGCCTTCAAGGCCTCAATGGTAAAATTGGTCTGTCTTACCCGTTCATTCAGCAGCTGCGTCTGTGCCTTCTGAAGGATGTTGCTTGCCCGGTGCCCGCTGACCGATGAATTCAGTTCCAGGCTCTTAGGAATAATGCCACTTTGTCTGCATCTAAGGTTGAATCGCAAGTGGTTCCTGTAGTCCGCCCTCTTCCTAGCTGTTTTCTCAAACTCTCTAACAAGTTTGAGGCAATCCTGGCCAAAGTGGTTCAAAATACCCTGATGCATGCTCAATAATCCAGGTAGAAAAATCTAAAAAAGCTAAGTCTGGTCCTCTGGACATTCAAAAAACAAAAAAACAAAACAAAGCAAAAAATTGTAGAAACGTTTCGTCTTTCGTCCGAAAGACTTCCTCAGTCTGAGGTGCTGGGTTCAGCTCAGTCTTATAAATAGCACCCTCTCACAGTGTTACACAACCAGTTGGCTGATGACAGCCTGAAACCAGCTGCTCACATGATCAAGGAGGACCATCAGCCTAACAATGGATCGTTAGCACCCTGATGGTTGTTTGCTATTCACAGAGGGCTGAGTGATACCAGCAATCACAGCATTGTAGGAGGGGGACAGTTGAACTCGGAGGCCTCCACCCCTGTTTAATGATGGGCGGTTTCTTTTCACAAAGATGGCCTCCTTTACTCCTCTCTCAAACCATCGTTCCTCTCTATCAAGGATGTGAACATCTTCATCCCTGAAAGAGTGACCGCTGGCCTGGAGATGAGTGTAGACTGCAGAGTCCTGACCTGATGATGTTGATCTTCTGTGCTGGGCCATCCTTTTGGCCAGTGGCTGTTTAGTTTCCCCGATATAAGACTGATCACAGCCCTCCTGACACTGAACAGCATACACAATGTTACTCTGTTTTTGCCGGGGGACTGGATCTTTGGGATGAACCAGTTTTTGCCGTAATGTATTTTGAGGTTTAAAAGCCACTGGGACGTTGTGTTTAGAAAATAAACGTCTCAATGTCTCTGAAACCCCTGCAACATATGGAATGGCCACTGGTCTGGGTCTGGGTTCCTTCTTTTCACCTGATGGCTGGCTGGAGTCCTGTTTGGGTTTCTTCTCTGCTTTCAGGAAGGCCCAGTTAGGATATCCACATTTCTCTAGAGCCTGTTTTGTGTGTGATTTCTCCTTCTGTCTGGCTGCTGAGTTAGTGGGGACGCTGTCTGCTCTGTGGTACAGAGTCCTGATGACTCCTAACTTGTGCTCCAGAGGGTGATGGGAGTCAAACTGTAAATACTGGTCTGTGTGGGTGGGTTTGCGGTACACCTCAGTTTGCAAATTTCCTCTATCAGAAACAGAGACCTCACAGTCCAAGAAAGCCAACCTGCCATTTCTTACATCTTCTCGTGTGAACTTGATATATTTATCCACAGAGTTGATGTGATCAGTGAAATGTTGGACTTCCTGAGATTTAATTTTAACCCAGGTGTCATCAACATACCTGAACCAATGACTTGGTGGTCTCCCCGTAAAGGATGTCAAGGCTCTCTTTTCTACCTCCTCCATGTACAGGTTGGCAACAATAGGAGAAACTGGAGACCCCATAGCACATCCATGTTTCTGCCTATAATATTGCTCCCCATATGTGAAGTAGGTTGACTGCAGGCACAGTTTCAAGAGTTGACACAGTTGCTCTGTGGAAAGCGTGGTTCTGCTGTTCAGAGTGGTGTCTGATTTTAACCTTAAACAGACCACCTCTACTGCTTCATCAACAGGAATGCACGTAAAGAGTGATGTAACATCAAAAGAGACCATTGTTTCATCAGTCTCCATGATGACATCCCTCACCTTATCCACAAAGTCCATGGTGTTCTGTATGTGGTGTTCTGAGCTGCCAACTAAAGGGATGAGTACAGATGCCAGATATTTGGAAACATTGTAAGTGACAGAGTTAATCATGCTAACAATTGGTCTTAAAGGTACACCTTGTTTGTGGATTTTGGGTAAACCATACAGACTTGGCGTGGCCTCCCCTGGGTACAGTCTGTGGTACAGAATATTGTCAATAGCCTTGTCCTGCTTCAAAATTTTCAGGCAATCTATCAACTTCTTCTTGTAACCACTTCCTGGATCTCTTTTCAGCGGTTCATAAGTGGTTAAGTCACTAAGGAGTGACATAACTTTCTCATGATAGTCTTTCTGGTTCAAAATCACTGTGCACCTTCCTTTGTCTGCTGGGAGAATTATGATGTTTTTGTCCTTGCTAAGCGTAGTGAGTGCATCCCTCTCTTCTCTACTGATGTTGGAAGGTGGTGGTTTAGCATTACTGAGACAGGCTGAAACTTTGACTCTGAGTTGTTCTGCTTCAAAGTCTTTAATTTTGTTGTTACGGATGGCTGACTCAGTGGCTGTGATCATCTCCACCAGTGGAATTCTACTTGGTGCCACTGCAAAGTTTAGCCCCCTGGCAAGAATCTCTGTCTCCGGCTGGGTGAGCTGTCTGTCAGATAAATTCTTCACCCACTTTTCTGTCTCCCCGGCATGTGTATCGGAGTGTTGTCTTACACTGAATGTGTTGTTGTTGGAATTGTTATGGTGTTGACGAGTTATCAGTGAGTTAAATTTGTTTTGTTGTCGAGTCTTGGACTTGACATGCTTAGCACAGCATGTCAAGTCCAAGACTCGACAACAAAACAAATTTAACTCACTGATAACTCGTCAACACCATAACAATTCCAACAACAACACATTCAGTGTAAGACAACACTCCGATACACATGCCGGGGAGACAGAAAAGTGGGTGAAGAATTTATCTGACAGACAGCTCACCCAGCCGGAGACAGAGATTCTTGCCAGGGGGCTAAACTTTGCAGTGGCACCAAGTAGAATTCCACTGGTGGAGATGATCACAGCCACTGAGTCAGCCATCCGTAACAACAAAATTAAAGACTTTGAAGCAGAACAACTCAGAGTCAAAGTTTCAGCCTGTCTCAGTAATGCTAAACCACCACCTTCCAACATCAGTAGAGAAGAGAGGGATGCACTCACTACGCTTAGCAAGGACAAAAACATCATAATTCTCCCAGCAGACAAAGGAAGGTGCACAGTGATTTTGAACCAGAAAGACTATCATGAGAAAGTTATGTCACTCCTTAGTGACTTAACCACTTATGAACCGCTGAAAAGAGATCCAGGAAGTGGTTACAAGAAGAAGTTGATAGATTGCCTGAAAATTTTGAAGCAGGACAAGGCTATTGACAATATTCTGTACCACAGACTGTACCCAGGGGAGGCCACGCCAAGTCTGTATGGTTTACCCAAAATCCACAAACAAGGTGTACCTTTAAGACCAATTGTTAGCATGATTAACTCTGTCACTTACAATGTTTCCAAATATCTGGCATCTGTACTCATCCCTTTAGTTGGCAGCTCAGAACACCACATACAGAACACCATGGACTTTGTGGATAAGGTGAGGGATGTCATCATGGAGACTGATGAAACAATGGTCTCTTTTGATGTTACATCACTCTTTACGTGCATTCCTGTTGATGAAGCAGTAGAGGTGGTCTGTTTAAGGTTAAAATCAGACACCACTCTGAACAGCAGAACCACGCTTTCCACAGAGCAACTGTGTCAACTCTTGAAACTGTGCCTGCAGTCAACCTACTTCACATATGGGGAGCAATATTATAGGCAGAAACATGGATGTGCTATGGGGTCTCCAGTTTCTCCTATTGTTGCCAACCTGTACATGGAGGAGGTAGAAAAGAGAGCCTTGACATCCTTTACGGGGAGACCACCAAGTCATTGGTTCAGGTATGTTGATGACACCTGGGTTAAAATTAAATCTCAGGAAGTCCAACATTTCACTGATCACATCAACTCTGTGGATAAATATATCAAGTTCACACGAGAAGATGTAAGAAATGGCAGGTTGGCTTTCTTGGACTGTGAGGTCTCTGTTTCTGATAGAGGAAATTTGCAAACTGAGGTGTACCGCAAACCCACCCACACAGACCAGTATTTACAGTTTGACTCCCATCACCCTCTGGAGCACAAGTTAGGAGTCATCAGGACTCTGTACCACAGAGCAGACAGCGTCCCCACTAACTCAGCAGCCAGACAGAAGGAGAAATCACACACAAAACAGGCTCTAGAGAAATGTGGATATCCTAACTGGGCCTTCCTGAAAGCAGAGAAGAAACCCAAACAGGACTCCAGCCAGCCATCAGGTGAAAAGAAGGAACCCAGACCCAGACCAGTGGCCATTCCATATGTTGCAGGGGTTTCAGAGACATTGAGACGTTTATTTTCTAAACACAACGTCCCAGTGGCTTTTAAACCTCAAAATACATTACGGCAAAAACTGGTTCATCCCAAAGATCCAGTCCCCCGGCAAAAACAGAGTAACATTGTGTATGCTGTTCAGTGTCAGGAGGGCTGTGATCAGTCTTATATCGGGGAAACTAAACAGCCACTGGCCAAAAGGATGGCCCAGCACAGAAGATCAACATCATCAGGTCAGGACTCTGCAGTCTACACTCATCTCCAGGCCAGCGGTCACTCTTTCAGGGATGAAGATGTTCACATCCTTGATAGAGAGGAACGATGGTTTGAGAGAGGAGTAAAGGAGGCCATCTTTGTGAAAAGAAACCGCCCATCATTAAACAGGGGTGGAGGCCTCCGAGTTCAACTGTCCCCCTCCTACAATGCTGTGATTGCTGGTATCACTCAGCCCTCTGTGAATAGCAAACAACCATCAGGGTGCTAACGATCCATTGTTAGGCTGATGGTCCTCCTTGATCATGTGAGCAGCTGGTTTCAGGCTGTCATCAGCCAACTGGTTGTGTAACACTGTGAGAGGGTGCTATTTATAAGACTGAGCTGAACCCAGCACCTCAGACTGAGGAAGTCTTTCGGACGAAAGACGAAACGTTTCTACAATTTTTTGCTTTGTTTTGTTTTTTTGTTTTTTTTGAATGTCCAGAGGACCAGACTTAGCTTTTTTAGATTTTTCTACCTGGATTATTGAGCATGCATCAGGGTACTTTATTAGTTACTTTCAGCAGCCGCTGACAAGAACCCTCTGTCACAATACATAAAAAATTTAAATGTTTTAATAAAATAATTACTAATAAATATTCAAAAAACAAAATACAGTAGTCTTTCTTGACTTCACTAAACAAATAATATTTTTACAAAAAAGACTTATAAAATGTTTATTTTGAAAATGTGTCAAGTAAACAATACGTTTGTATGAAAATAAATAAAAGCATGAGCCACTGGCCAAAAGGATGGTCCAGCACAGAAGATCAACATCATCAGGTCAGGACTCTGCAGTCTACACTCATCTCCAGGTCAGAGGTCACTCTTTCAGGGATGAAGATGTTCACATCCTTGATAGAGAGGAACAATGGTTTGAGAGAGGAGTAAAGGAGGCCATCTTTGTGAAAAGAAACCATCCATCATTAAACAGAGGTGGAGGCCTCCGGGTTCAACTGTCCCCCTCTTACAATGCTGTTATTGCTAGTATCACTCAGCCCTCTGTGAATAGCAAACAACCATCAGGGTGCTGCTAACTATCCATTGTTAGGCTGATGGTCCGTGAGCAGCTGGTTTCAGCTGTCAGCAGCAAACTGGTTCATCCACTGTGAGAGGGTGCTACAGTACAGTATTTATGTTAATGTAGTATGTTAATTAGGTGAAAAGTTTTGCGTTGACACTGTCGAATTCTGTGGATACGACTCTCTCCCCCTCCACCCCCCGTCCTCATGATTTCACTGTAGTTACCATGCTGGGCCTTTAGATGGCGCTGTGATTTTTGGAACCTTCACTACTGCGCATGCGCTGCCTGAGGTAAACAGAACAGCTGCTTCGTCTGTTTTCCTCTCTGGCTAAAATCAGCTAACTACAAGTTGTTGTCAACAAGTTAACAACAAGTTAAAGCTGGAATTTGGATAAGAGTCAACAGATTTGAGTCAGTGGGACTCTCTTCATCTAACAAGCTGCACACCACACACGCTGAGCCTGTGGACCAGAACCGCTGAGTGGACTGTGGACCAGAACCGGATTACTCCGTGATAAACAGCTGACTTACAGCAGGTAAATCAACGTTCTTAATATAATGTTTGCTTGTGTTTACTTTGATCACACAACAACGGAGTTTTTATTTATTTATTTATTTCTGCCAGGTGGAGAAGCTGTCGTTCCAACAGGCTGATGGTTCGGCGGTTCTGATGGGTCCAGATGAACACAGCAAGAGTCCAGTTCATTAACGTAGTTACAGTTCGGTTCACGTGTTTTAATAGTGTGTTCAGTTTAATTCTCAGTGTTTGTGTTTAAACTTTGGTGCTGAATAAATAAATAAATAAAAAATAAACCTGGTGTCTTCATTTTCACAGCACGTTACGCACTGTTTAAAAAATGTAACGAGTCCAGATAGATACTGTAGTTCAGATAAATTTAAACATCTCCCACGCCAACATAAATACTGTTTATTATTGTTAAACTGTTATATTTTGCAACGTGACACGTGAAATGTCACTGTCCGCGCGTGCGGGCTGCGCGCATGTGGTTGACACAAAAGCTCCACGGGAGATGTTTACATTATCAGCGGGGGGTCAGCGAAAAACTTCCACCTTGAGAGCAGGGTCAGAAAAGTATCGGAGTCAAAGAGGGGGGCCAGCGGTGTCGTGTAGGCGATAAGCAAAGTCGCAAAGAGAAAGTAGCGGTTACACTCAAAATACGCGCCGTGTAAACTGGCCCTAAGATTGAGATGAATACAGCATCTCAGACTGAGGAAGTCTTTTGGACAAAAGATAAAACGTTTCTACAATTTTTTTTTGTTCTGTTTTGTTTTTTGAATGTCCAGAGGACCAGACTTAGCATTTTTAGATTTTTCTACCTGGATTATTGAGCATGCATCAGGGTCATCATCACACGCTTCTTAGGCCCTGTTTACACGGACACTGTGTGGGGGAAACGGATGTTTTGGGTATGTTAATTAGGTGAAAAGTTTTGCGTTGACACTGTCGAATTCTGTGGATACGACTCTCTCCCCCTCCACCCCCCGTCCTCATGATTTCACTGTAGTTACCATGCTGGGCCTTTAGATGGCGCTGTGATTTTTGGAACCTTCACTACTGCGCATGCGTGCAGCCTGAGGTAAACAGCAGCCGAGAGCCTGCCTCGTCTGTTTTCCTCTCTGGCTAAAATCAGCTAACTACAAGTTGTTGTCAACAAGTTAACAAGTTAAAGCTGGAATTTGGATAAGAGTCAACAGATTTGAGTCAGTGGGAGCCGCTTCATCTAACAAGCTGCGCTGAGCCTGTGGACCAGAACCGCTGAGTGGACTGTGGACCAGAACCGGACTTTACTCCGTGATAAACAGCTGACTTACAGCAGGTAAATCAACATTCTTAATATAATGATGATGATGATGATGATTTATTTGTTTTCTCAGGGACAGTGCACAACAATACATTGACCTACAAAAACAGGAAAGATGCATTGTGCCAGGTTATAGTAATAATACTAATTTCCGCCTGTAGTCCCCGGACAGGTTGATGTTTAACAAGAGTAACGGATTTTTGTAAGTGGATGAGAAAACCATTAAACACAAATACAGACACAATATATACATACATATCATACCTCGCCCCTCAAATATACCATACATAAAAAACTTTCAAAATTTCACCAGTTCTCTCACACACACACGCACTACCAGTTTGTTCACATACACACACACACACACACACACACACACACACGCACACACACTCACACACTCACACACACACACACACACATACACATCATATATACATAATCACACTTCTTCAAACAAACCTACAAACTGTACTTTCACTCACACACAGTCATCACTGGTGGGTGCAAACCTGCTTTGATAAAAGCCATTTCCTTGTCAGATGTGCAAACGTTGGGAAACTTGTACATTTTATAATCTCAGTAGGCAGAATATTCCACTGACTCATGGCAACAACAGAAAAGACGGATCTGTACAATAAATACTCTTTACAATAAATACTCTGTACAATAAATACTCTTTACAATAAATCATCTGTACATTAAATCCTCTGTACAATAAATACTCTACACAAAAAATACACTTTACAATAAATACTCTGTACATTAAATACTCTGTACACTAAATACTCTGTACATTAATACTCTGTACAATAAATGTTCTGTAAAATAAATACTCTTTACAATAAATACTCTGTACAATAAATATTCTGTACAATAAATACTCTGTACAATAAATGTTCTGTACAATAAATACTCTTTACAATAAATACTCTGTACAATAAATACTCTTTACAATAAATCATCTGTACATTAAATCCTCTGTACAAAAAATACTCTACACAAAAAATACACTTTACAATAAATACTCTGTACATTAAATACTCTGTACAATAAAGACTCTGTACAATAAATACTCTGTACATTAAATACTCTGTACAATAAATACTCTGTACAATAAATACTCTTTACAATAAATACTCTGTACAATAAATACTCTTTACAATAAATCATCTGTACATTAAATCCTCTGTACAATAAATACTCTACACAAAAAATACACTTTACAATAAATACTCTGTACATTAAATACTCTGTACACTAAATACTCTGTACATTAATACTCTGTACAATAAATGTTCTGTACAATAAATACTCTTTACAATAAATACTCTGTACAATAAATATTCTGTACAATAAATACTCTGTACAATAAATGTTCTGTACAATAAATACTCTTTACAATAAATACTCTGTACATTAATACTCTTTACAATAAATACTTTTTACAATGAATACTCTGTACAATAAATACTCTGTACAATAAATACACTTTACGGAGTCACAGACAAACAGAACAAAACAACTTTTTAAAGATGCTTTATTCTGAAATACATTGTCAGTTCAACCTAAATGAAAAATGACAACTCCCGCTACACATTTTAAATGTCTGGATGAAATCAAATGATGTAGTTTTTATTTTAGCAGATTTTAACGCAGCTGTGAAACAGCTATGATCTGATTTAATCTTTACAAGATGAAGATGGGGCGGCCGTGGCGTAGTGGTAATGGCAGTCGGCCCCCGATCAGAAGGTTGGCGGTTCAAATCCCGGTTCCCCACACCATGTGTCGTTGTGTCCTTGGGCAAGACACTTAACCCCAAGTTGCTCCCGGTAGGACTGGATGGTGCCTTGCATGGCAGTCTGCCGCTATGAATGGGTGGATGGTTGGTATTGTAAAGCGCTTTGGGGCCCCTCATAGGGGGCTGGAAAGCGCTATATAAATAAGCTCCATTTACCAAGATGATGTTCCACGTGAACGGCCTCTCTTTGGAACCAGACCTCCTCTACAGACGAGTTTCCGAGCCGTGAGGCGGCGGCGCTCGTTGTAATGAGCCTTTCATGGGGTGACAGTGAAACGGGTCGACCCGCAGCAGATTACTCCCTCTGTTGGTTCTGACTCCCACCAACGATCCTCCTGCTGTAAAACAAGTTTAGCACCGCTGGTAAACAAATCCTTTAAAACGAGGAATAGGTTGTAATTACAGGATGTCCAGATGTTTGCAGCTGCCTGCAGACGATGAAGAAGTTCAGAGGAGTAAAAAGACCAGCAGGCACAGAACAGTGTGACGGGTAAGGACGGACCGATGGGGACTCGACCAGAACCAGACCAGGACGGAAGATGTCAGGTGGCACTGATGTGTTCGTTGCATTTTAAACTGCGGTGGCGGGAGGGGAGAGAGTCTCGATGAAGTTCGCTCACGGTTCTCCCTCTTCATCACATGCTCAATAATCCAGGTAAAAAAATCCAACAAAGTTCAGTCAGGTTCTCTGGACAGTTCCTTTTTTTGTTGCAACGTTTCTTCTTTCATCCAAAAGACTTCTTCAGTCCGACGAAAGACTCTCCCCCACCGACCCATTGAGTCGGTGGAGAGGACGGACCCCAGAAACCATCAAACTGGTTGACCCACTATGTGAAGGTACTACCAACCCCTTGACTTGGTGTGTTGGAGTTTTCTCCGGTAGATGATACAGTGTGACCTGGAGGGGTGGGACTGGGAGGAACAGCCTCTCTGGGTCGTGTTCTGTTGTTGGACTTCTGCGCTGGTCGTAGTTTGTCCATCACAAACACCATGTTCCAACATGAGGGTGTCCATGAGTGCACGTGGAACCAGGACGCCGTATAGGTCGTAGTCGTGTCATCTGATCTGCGGCTGTTTGTTTTGGACACGAGTGAAGAGAGGAGCCGAGCTGTGATGATGATGATGATGACCTGATCATGATGATGATGATGATGACCAGATCATGATGATGATGATGATGACCTGATGATGATGATGATGACCTGATCATCATCTGGATCAGATGGTGGGGACAGACCCAGTAGACCCAAACATGTAGTGAGGGTTCAACACCAGCTGATCTGTGTTTGGTCGTTTTATTTATGATCTGCAATGTTTTTATGTCTTTTGTGTTGTACTTCATTGTGTGTGTTGCCTGTTGTTTGTTTGTTTGTTTGTTTGTTTGTTTGTTCAGCACTTTGGTTTGGCCTTGTCGCTGTTTAAAGTGCTTTATAAATAAAATGGTATGCCATGGTTTGCTGGGAGCGCCTGGCAGAAGAACCTGTCAGAAAGATCTTCAGCTCTCACCTCTGGGAGAGCGTTAGCTGCATCCCAGCTGAGACGGGTACACCGACTCAA
>JBBPBX010080042.1:0-14778 GCA_038048925.1 Garcialebias charrua
TGTAATTCTGGACATATCACTATTAAAGAGCAAATTTGCTGTAAAGACATTGAACTGTTAGCCATTAGCATGAGACCTTACTATCTACCACAGGAATTCTCGCATGTTATCGTGATAGCTGCATTCTTCCCCCATCTGCTAATGCTGACACTGCCTGTGATGTCCTACACTCAGCTGTGAGCAGAGTCCAGACCTAGCACCCACAAGCCCTCCTTCTGATCTCTGGGGATTTTAACCATTCTTCTCCATCATCAACACTGTCTATATTCACCCAGTATATCACCTGCCACACCAGAGAAAATAAAATACTGGATCTGTTTTTTGCCAATACCAAGGAGGCATACAACTCATACCTCTTCCTTCCCTTGGAAGATCTGATCATAACCTGGTTCATCTTTTGCCTTTGTACAAACCATTTGTACACAGGGAACCAGCCGCCACCCGCACAGTGAAGAAATTGAATGCAGAGACTGAGGAGGCTTTGAAAGACTGTTTCAGTACAACTTTGTGGGAGGAAATGTGTGATCCTTATGGGGAAGATATTGATGGACTCACACACTTCATAACGGATTATGTTAATTTCTATGTGGAGAACACTGTACCCACAAAGACTGTTCAGTGTTTCTCCAACAACAAGCCCTGGATTAATCCTGGTATAAAGGCTCTTTTGAAGGAGAAGAAGAGAGCTTTTAGGTCAGGAAACAAAGAGGAGATGAAAGCCGTGCAGAGACAGCTGTGAAAAATCTGAGAGGGCAAGGAACGCTACAGAGATAAAATGGAGGTCCAGCTAAAGCAGAATAATGCTAGAGGAGTCTGGAATAGCCTTAAAGCTATCTCTGGCCATAAAAAGCCTGTCTCCCAGGAGTGTGGGAACCAGAAGTGGGTGAATGAACTCAATCTATTTTTCAATAGGTTTGATAACTCTCCTGCTCCTCCCACTACACAGGCACCACTGCTGACGCCTTCCTGTCCGACAAGACCGACACACTTTCCTCTCACCTCTCCCACATTCACCCCGCTTCCTCTCAATATGAACTCACCTCCAAACATGTCTCCTGCTGACGTACATTCCAGCACAACCACCCCGCCCCCCCAATCCAGCCTGACATTTACAGCACCCCAGGTGAGAAATGAGCTCAGGAGGATAAAGACCAGGAAGGCTGCAGGTCCAGATGGCATCAGCTCAAGACTTCTCAGGACCTGTGCAGATGAGCTGTGTGATGTGACTGGGTATATATTTAATCTCAGTTTGAGATTAGGGAAAGTCCCACAGCTGTGGAAGACATCTTGCGTGGTACCAGTCCCGAAGACCCCACATCCAAAAGACCTCAACAGCTACAGGCCGGTGGCATTGACATCTCACCTGATGAAGACCTTGGAGAGGCTGCTTCTTTCCCACCTCCGCCCCCTGGTGAGTCCATCTATGGACCCACTACAGTTTGCCTACCAATCTGGCATTGGAGTGGAGGATGCCATTATCTACCTCCTTCACAGCTCTCTTTCTCATCTGGAGACTACTGGGAGCACAGTGAGAATCATGTTTTTTGATTTCTCTAGTGCTTTCAATACCATCCAACCAGTGATATTGAAGGACAAGCTGGAGAACACAGGTTTGGACCATCAGCTCATCACCTGGATCCTGGATTACCTCACAAAACGACCACAGTATGTGAGGATCCAGGGTTGTCAGTCAGACATGGTTGTCTGCAGCGTGGGGGCTCCACAAGGAACAGTCCTTGCCCCCTTCCTCTTCACCCTCTACACCGCTGACTTCCAGTACAGCTCTGCCAGCTGTCACCTGCAGAAGTTCTCAGATGACTCTGCTATCGTAGGCCTCATCAAAGATGGAGATGATGGGAAGTACAGAGAACTGACTCAGAACTTTGTGGAGTGGTGCCAGAGGAACTGTCTGCAGATCAACACAGGAAAAACAAAAGAACTTGTGGTGGACTTTCGCAGGTCCAAACAGTCTCCTGCTGTGCCAGTAAACATTCAGGGTAGGGACATTGAGATTGTGAGGTCCTACAAGTAGCTGGGTGTTCATCTTAACAAGCTGGACTGGACTGACCACACAGCTGCCCTCTATAAGAAAGGACTGAGCAGACTGCATCTACTGAGGAGACTCAGGTCCTTCGGTGTGCAGGGGCTCTTCTCAGGACCTTCTTTGATGCTGTGGTGGCATCAGCCATCTTTTACGGAGTGGTCTGTTGGGGTAGCAGCATCTCCACTGCTGACAGGAAGAGACTGAACAAGATCCTCAGGAAATCCAGCTCTGTCCTGGGGTGTCATGTTGACCCAGTGGAGGTGGTGGCTGACAGGAGAATGAGGACCAAGCTTCAGCGCATGCTGGAGTTCCCGTCCCACCCCATGCACCACTCTCTGACAGCCCTGAGCAGCTTGAGTGCCCGGCTGCGGCACCCTAAGTGCGTGAAGGAAAAATACCGAAGGTCTTTCCTTCCGGCCGCCGTCAGACTGTACAACACTCGCTGCTCTTAGTAGTTATATTTCGTTTTATACTGTTTCTGTGTTTTTATGTACTAATTTGTATTATTTGTGTATATAGAGATTTTTTAACATTTTTTGTACTGGTTCTGCTCTGTCCTCTATGCTGCTGTGGCAATGTAAATTTCCCCACTGTGGGATTAATAAAGGCATCTTATCTTATCTTAAGTAGCCTTCACCAAGCTAGCAAATAAAATAGAAACATACAACGTCTGAGTTTTGCATTTTGAGCCTCTGACTTTTGGTTGCCGGATACGTGGTGGTCATCCGATGACCTTGATGTCATGATTGAAACTGCGGATTGCTTTTGATAATAAACACTCGCATAGACTCACTTTTAAGACATGTGCCACACACAGCATAGCACATGTAGGTTAGAACTGACGTGGGTTTGCTGGATTACCTGCCTCTTTTTCCAATTACTCTGTGGTGAAAATTGTTTTATTAAGATGAATAAAGCTGACTTCTTCATACTTTTGTTTTTTACAGGTTAGTTTCATGAGTCACAAAGACTCATTCACAAAAGAAACATGTACCTGAGATTTGACATGGATTGAATTTGCTATTGTTTTCTAAAACAAATACATGATTGATGATTAACAATATTGATAACTAGGGGTGCAACGAGATCTCGTTGTACGAGATCTCGTAATATTAAACTCCCGTGATATCTCTCGTTGAGAGGTAACGTTGTCTCGCGAGTCGCTAATGCTAGCAGCCCCTAGCAAGTCAGCGTCACGGACAGCATGGCTTCGCCGGATGAAGTTGCTATAGAAGACGCCCCAACTACTGATGGAGGGTCCCGGTGCCGCAGACGCCTCTACATTGATGGAGGGTCCCGGCGCTGCCGACGCTGCCCCGGATGTAAAGACACACTTGTGTAAACACCGGTGTGACCGGTGTTGCCAGATAGAGTCCCACCCACCCAAAGCACTCTTTACCCGCAAAAGTCAGAAGGAAAATCGCGGTGAACCGCCCAATCTGGCAACACTGGTGAGTGACGGCTGCAGATTCAGTGCTGATGCGGAAATTTAGCGCACGCATTAGTTAATATTTATGTTCAATTTTTGGAAAGTCCTGCGTGAATATCTATTTTTTTAAACAAAGTTGAACGTTCTAAGGTCTAAGGAGATTCAATCAGTAAAATGAAGACATCAGTTGAGTTTGTAATACATGTTAAAACAGAATAAAAGCCTTTTTGCGGCATAAAACCAATCTTTGAAGTTTTCTTGAACTAATATTAAAATCTCGTCTCGTTCTCGCGAACTCTGTAATTTGTCTCGTCTCGTCTCGAGAATTTTGTGTATCGTTACACCCCCATTGATAACTCATAAACAGGAAAACAGCTCATACAATGATTAGATCATTAGTTATACAAAAATAACTTCTTAGATTTTTATATTCAAAACAAACAACAAACAGCCAATCATAAGCCTGATGTGTTTAAAGGATCATCTAAGACAACCACATTGAATGAAAATTGACACATTGTACTGTTTTAGAAAAAGTAGGATAAATCAGAAGCCTACAAACCACATTGCTTTTGTATATATCATTTAATAAACAAATATTTATTTTTCTCCTGTTTGAAATGTGTGTTTAACAGATCCAAAAATGGGGGACGCCCCTGAAGTGGATCTAATCAAAAGGTTGATTTGAAATGTGGTGGTTCTATATTTTTAACACGACTGCCTCGACTAGACTGAACTTATTTTGGGCTCATGAACCACATGTTGTATTGTAAATTCTTTATTCCTACAGCGCTGTATGTTATTTGTACTTTTCTATTTGTTGCACATGTGTTTAAGCTTCTTCCACAGACTATAAAAAAGGTAAAGTATTTTGTAAGTAAGTATAAAACATCTACTACTACTTAAAACCAACCTCAATTACAATGATCATACTAATTAAAACTAACCCCAATCAAAATGAGTGATTACTTATTTTCACTGAAGAATGAAATCATTTGTTGTTGTGTATTGTTTGTTGTTGTTGTTTTTGCCATTAAATACAAATGTTTTAGGTGGTAAGAATGGAATTTTATTTTAAGTTTAAAGAAACAATTTTTATTATAACCATTACAGAAATTAGTTCGTTTACAGAAACTGACTTGTTACGACCATTATAGTAAGAGTACATACTAGCAATGGAAACTGTCAATCATTAAGTTTACAGATTTAACTCACTAGGAGTTACCCACAGTCAGGCCTTCACCAACCCACAAATGGGTTATATGGGATTAAAAGGCCCTACAGTTTATTTTACAATTTGCAAGTTTTTGGTGTCCAGTTCTTCTCTCAACAGACTACAGATTCCAGTACTCCTCAGGACGAGCTGTGTGAAGTTGACACCCCACCCACGTCAAAAATTAAAGCAATTAGTCTGAATGGTTAGTGCTCCGTTAGTGCTGGTTTGTGCCGTTAAAATTTTCGTTTGTGCTGCTTTGGTTTTGGAGATATTAAATATTATTTTTAGGTCATCTAAAGGTCACCATCCCCCCATACACCTCCGAAACACTCCGGAGTGGTCTAGTTTGTTAGTGCTCCGTTAGTGCTGGTTTGTGCCGTTGAAACTAGCGTTTGTGCTGCTTTAGTTTATGAGATATTAATAATTAAATATTTGACCGATGACGTCACCATCCCCCCATACACCTCCAAAACGCACCGGAGTGGGCTCGTTTTTTAGTGCTCCGTTAGTGCTGGTTTGTGCCGTTGAAACTAGCGTTTGTGCTGCTTTGGTTTATGAGATATTAATAATTATAATTTCGGCCGGTGACGCTGCCACTTTAAGGGCTGCTGCATATAAACAAGCCCTGCTTGCGTCGTCACGTGGACTCCATTTGCTGTCTGCACCGTGCTGGGTAAGTGTGGCTGTTTCAATGTTTGTCGGTTTTAATACTAGATATAATGTTAACTGCTCTAATTGTTTAGCCTCCTCTGCTGTAACTCCAATATCTGGACCTATCTGTCCGTTTGTGTTTTTACTGACAGGAAGTAAAGGCCTAGTGTGGCCATGGTTCACCCCATGATGTAAACAAAGCCTTCATATAGCTTTGTTAAGGCAGAATTGGGGATCTGTTTGCTTGGCAGTGGGGTAACTTACCAGGTCTCAGGTAAGCAGTTGCTGTAATAGACCTTTTACCAGTTGACGTCATCACGCAAAGCTCGCCTGAAACGAGCGTTCTGATTGGACGGCAAAAAGCCCAAACCGGATGCAGGGGCTTAGGAACGGGTCGAGGAGCTTCATAATCATAGCGAGTTGTAATTTAGAAGCTTGTTTTCTTAAAATATTGAACAACCACTGGTCAAAATGCCTGAACATTGTGCCGCGGATACGAGAGGAGGTGATTGTGTGCGCTGATGGAAAATGGGGAACTCCTTCAGGCTTTTTGCGAATGTCCAGCAGGGTGAGTCGTTGTGTGTCGTTGTCAACAACCTGTATTATCCAAGCGTCAGAAATAAATGTTTTAAATTTCTCACGCCAATACTTCTGATATTTAGACTGATTTGGTTATTGTTACAGGTTTAACATCTTCTGTTAGCTGCTATAACTAGCACCATGTCTTCATAAGAGCTGTCAGTATACTGTAAGCACAGTATGTAAACAAAAACATGACGTTTGAGTCACACAAATGTTCACAGCGTCCTTATTTCTTATTTGATTTCTGTAAACTATGTCTTAAATACAACCTGAGACAATTGGTGATGTTGTGATGTGAAAAATAATAACTATCCCAAGAGATACATTTATTAGCTTTCCTGGGAAAATTTAATTATCTTTGAGAACGTATTTACTTTTGACACACTGTTTATACAGCTTACACTTTATTAGACGTAAAATGTGTGAAAATCTTATATGCATGTGAATTCCATAATGACACACACAATATGGTTATACAGTATATTGTGTTTGTGTTTGTTTTTGCAGACAACGAGGTGGCTGCAACCATGCTGGAAATACATTCTAAACCAACCTGCATGTTATCCCTGTCCCCATTGGCTGCGAGTGACTTGCTATTCTCGCATATGTTTGTCACCCAGTCTCGTAGGTCAGTCTGGATCTCATCTAAAGGTTCCACTTGATGCACTTCCTTTGTGTCTTCGTCTGGAATGTTGATGGAGTCTTCTGCGATCTGGGTTTTTAGATATGTTTTGCACTTCTCTGATTCCAGAGGGACTCCAGAGCTATCATCACCCTCTGCCTCACTGAGGGCCACAACAGTGATCGCATGTATCAGCTGTTTTGCATGGTCCAAACACTGTGATTGCAGAAGCTTTGCTATTGCTCTGACAAAGAAGTTTTTGACACGGTATGGCTTCTTTTTCAGGCAGTCCCACTGGCAGATCATTTTTATGCAGTGTGCCACATCAACTCGGATGAAACATGGAGGAAGTTTTGCAGACTTGTTTCCAAGTAGCAGACGGAAACATTTGTTTATGTATGCTTTCAGATCAGGGAAAGGAGTGAAGGCCTTCACCAGAGCAGAGAATAGCCAGGGAGAAGTCACTCACGGCTTCATTTGGTACAGCAGCACCTGTACGGAGCCATTCTGTCAGCCATGTTGCAATTGCATTTATGTCATGTCTCTCTGACAGCATTTGCACAACTGGGACCGAGCAGTTGTCCCCTTTCAGAACACCTTGATATAAGAAGATGTGGCCAGATGTTCCATTTGGTCTCACCAGTCTTCTCACAACTGAGCCTGTTGCATCAAAGCAAACTACAGAGTTACATTTTTTGGACAATGTTTTATATAAATGTAGCTGAGTTGGACTCCAATAGTGGCAGAAGAACTTGTCCAGACCAATGTCTCTTACACTACCACTGTGAGGTGTGCTATATTTTAATAACTGCAAAGACAAAATGGGATCTTTGTCACCTAATTCCTGATCTCTTCTCTCCTGCTTAGCTTTTCGTAGGGTGGCCAAATTTGGAAGGTGACTTGGCTCAGGATCTCCCATCTCCATCAAATCGGATGCCTTCGCTGACCTCCATACAGACGGCTCCATCCTGCCCTCACACAGGTCTTTCGAAATCTGTGCACGAAGATTTCCAGACATTTTCCTCTTGGACTTCCCAGTGTGCAGGGAGATATCGGTGTCCTCAATGGAACACTGGAGCACCATTATGCTGTTCACTGTTGGCTCTCTGTCACATGTCATTTTAATATGGCCTTGACACTCTTTACAGAAGCCTATGATATCTATGTAGTTGTTTGTGACAGTTGGATAAACCTTTGCTCTGTGGAATACAAAAGTGCATGTGCTTTTGATCTTTTTCCATAACAGATCATTAATGACATGAGTCCATCCAGGTTTCAGAATCATGTATTCCCTTTTACCAGAAGATGAAAACTTGTCATTATATGCCACTTTTTCAGGAACAAATTTTGTCCATTCCTCAAAAGGAACTTCAAGCTGAAACACTGAGCAGTCATCTTGTCCAGGAGAAATAGAGCCAGAGTCACACTCTATGTCCACACTGCTGTCAGAATCGCTTCCCTTCTCATTGATGTCTAAGTATGACCAGATGTTGTATCTGTTTGTCTTTACAAAAGTGTACAGAGCTTTAGGAGTCATCTTGTTTTCCAGCTGCTGACTTATTTCTGTCCAAATAGGGGACGTTGGAATGGCTATTTTGCTATTTTAACGATAGCCTGTTTTGATTTGCACAGAACTGCAACAATGGCATCTTTGTGTACTGCTGGCTGTCGAGGCATCTAGTTAAAGAATAAAAAGGCTTTGATTAGCATTAACAAAAGTATCCTGGCCTGTATAATTTCACTAGCCAAAACACATTGGTATTCCAGAATTATTTAACAACTCAAATGAATTGTAAAAGTTAAATGCCTTTTTGCAGTGTTAACTTTAAAATATAACTTATTTTTCAACAACAGTTACTAACTAACTCAAGCATGACGTCCGTTTTACTTACTCAAACACTATTTAAAAGATTCGAAATAAATACATTGTTCACACTAAAATGTACCCAGAATGCTGCTCCATTATGCCTTAAAAAGATGTATTGCAGTTTGGCTAAACTGTTTTCAGGAGTGAAAAATGGATTACCTGTTTATTTTAAATATTTTTTATCTAAAATAAACTGGAGGTGTTTGTGTGCTTAGCATAACATGACAGATGGCATTCCAAATAAAAATCAGTGACTTTTATCAATTTGTTGTCTGTTGACATCCTCAAAGTTGTTCTGCTATCTTTGTTTTGATTTTTTGTGAAAATCAAGTCAGCAGATGCTTTCTGTTTATTTTAAATTTTGTATTTAAAATAAACTGGAGTCATTAATTTTACACAGAAAAACGTTAAAAATGCAATTTTTAACTAAAAGTGTACAGTGTACACCAATTCTGTTTAAAATTCAGAGATGTGAAGAGCTTAATGTGGAAATTCTCTGTTCTCCATCATTTTATTTATTAATTTTATTTAATCTGAAAATCAAATAAAAGATGCTTTTTGAGTGTTATTTTAAATCTCTTCAGTATTTAAAATGAGCATCAATTGTTCGTCTGTACCTCTGTTATTCAAAAATTCTTTATTTAAAATAAACAGGATTTTTTGTTTGTGTACAGAACAATTTTAAAGCTGGTAATTTTTACCATAAAAAATGCTGACTTTATGATGTGTTGAGAGAAAACTCATCTATTAACGTCCAACAGGGGGCAGCTTTGAGTCTTAATTTATCACGTGGAGACTGATATATTTCATTCAGCATTTAACTGAAAACTACCTTTTAGAGTTAGTTTCTAGTATGTTCGTGATAAACGCTCGAACCGCGTTCTTGTCAGAGACAAGTTTATGTTGCTAGACAGTGTTGATGGCTTCAGATGAGTGTTTAAGTGTGTGTTCGTGTGTGAACGAGTGTGAACCAGCGAGTGTGACCTGTCACTCAAAGTGCGGCACCTGGAAGTGACGACAAAAATGGGCGGGCCAACGCAGCGTGCGTAGCGCGTCACCAGCTTCAGTGCTTGCGAGGCGGAGCTCGCTACAACATACGTGGCGTCAACAAATCAATCACAGCGTCAGTAGTTCATTCTACAAGCATACATGGCGAATGTAGATCCTTACCTTCGACCAATGTCGTGCCGGAAATGACGACAAAGTGGGCTGGTCGCAACGGCGTGCGACGTGATTGACAGCTCACAACAGCGAATCAGCGTTCGCCACAAGAGTGATTGACAGCACACAACAGCGAATCAGCGTTCGCTACAAGAGAGATTCACAGCACACAGCACTCGTATCATCCAATCACAGCTCATAAACGGACATGAGACACGTCTTCTTAACGTTAGCTTGCACAGCAGACCACAACTTTATAGACTCTTAAAACAACTCAAACGCTACAATTTAACTTCCCAAAATTCTGAAACATGCGGCGCGCACATCTAGACAGGCCAACTTAGTCACGCTCAGTAACCCAGCACTGCAGCTGTTTGAACAAACACGGACTCACTCGGAGCGCGTTCAGGTCGGTTCCGTCCACGTTAAAGGAGCAGAACTCGGGTTTCACGAACCACTAACCGACACGTTCTAACATATATGCTGCTTCGACCTTCTTTAAAATGTAAAATACCACAACAGCAATCTTGTAGATGTTAAATTAGCTTCCAGGCACTATGACTCGGCGGTCATTTCAACAAAGCTCCGTACAGGAGTCTGTGCGAGTGAGCTGGATCGGAACCGAACCAGAACCTCCACAGACTACGGCTGACAAAAACTTCACCTGAATGCTTCCAACAGCGTGTAACAGAGTTGAAACCAATAATAATTTCCCAGCTTTAAATGACAAAAACATGCAGAACCTGCTTGTATCGACACTTCCAGCCAAAATTACTATCCTCAGAGTTTAAAACTTGGATTCCATTATGCAAACATGACGTTACAAGTTCATGAGAGACCACAGATTTATCAATAAACTTTTAGAAGCCGATACGAGGCCACCAGATGAAGTAAACATGAGGGTAACCACCATATTGTGACTTTAAACACGTACGGTGCCACCCAGATGTAAAGGGGTTAAAGGGGGGGTCAGTTTAATACTGACCTCCTTTTTACCTTAATTTACTTATTCAGATTGAATAGTAAATTCACGGATTCTCTTCTTTTTCAGTTTACCCAATATTTCTGTGATCTTTATGATGGATAAATAAACAGAGCCATTAAGTGACAATGGACACGTTAACTTAGTTTGATATGTCAAAGAGACACTATCATTTATTTAAAATAAACCAACTAAATTAACACCATTACACTTGATTGACATGATTTCACTTTCTTTCAATTCAAATACGTCAGCACACTTGAATTCAACACAACAGACATAAATATTAGATGTTACACATATTTAGTCTGAGGGGCATTTCAGCTTAAAATATAGTTTCCAGCTTAGGTTGAGAGGGAAAAGAAATAGGAGGAAAGATTTAAGAAGAACATTATCCTGAGCATGAGACCAGAGTGACACTTCCCATCAGACTTCTGCTAAAATCCAGGTACGTTTTGTAAACAGCTCCTTTACCTTTTGACGACCGCCCGGTAAGAGGGAAGACACCAGCCTTCAGATGCACAGAGTCCTTTAGTCCCAGCACGTCCAAAACTGGTTTTAGTTTACGTTTCAACGTCTCCTGGCTTCCGCGTTGGTCATCAGAGAATATGTCAGCTTCAGGCCTCTGACTTCAAGATAAACTTATTCCAGGAGGGAATAAACAAAGTTTTGAGCTCGGCTTGTTCGAAGTAGACTCATAACAGCCTGTTATCAGTCCTTAGCTGAAGACGCCGGTCGTTAGCTCTTGACCACACGTGTCCAGCTCTTGGGAAAGTTCACATCTCTTTGGAAGTTCCCAGCAACTCTCTGGCGCGTTCTCGCACAGTTTAGAACTTAAAGAGCAGGCACAAAGAGAGGAGTTCACTTGTCTTATCAGAACCCAAGGTTACAGCAGCAGAGGGAAATTGTTTAGGAAAAGACAGAGCAGCTGGAGCCTTGTTCATGAAAAACAACGGATTAAACTGTCTTCTTATTTCTAAACAAAACAGTCGGGTCTCTGTGACCCGCAATTTCACCTTTAACATAGCAGTGAACACAGTTTAACTCTCACAGAATAACACAGCTTAAAAAGCACACATCATGAAAATGACAAAAGTTATTCTTTTGATCACATAGAATAAAATCAAAGATAGAAATAGTCTCTTTTGGTGACTATATTTATCAGATTATAGCTAAATGAATGATTTTGTAGTAAATGTCTTGCTTTACTGAGAGGTCAGTAAAGGTCATCACTGGACAGTTCAAAAGTACACAGGTGTCTTAAAAGTGGACAAGGTCATGTCCACTACAGTCTTATCTATTAATTCTGTGTGACATTTATGCTAGATTGTGATTACGGTATGCTGTTTATTTTTCGTTTCAACATTGCATTTCTTTTTATCACTGTTATAAAATTGCAATTATATTTCAATTTAAAAATATCTGCACTACATATGTCTGTTTGCCCTGTCTGATCTATTTCTGTTCTTTAACTTCCATGACTGAATATGAATGTAGAAGCTGCAAGATAAAATCTTGAAGAATCTTTTTTTCAATCTGTTTAAAAATTCTGGACTTAAACTGTGATGGAATTGTGGATATACATAAATATATATGTAACTGGGATACAACCATGCATCCCTCTCAGCTAATCTGGGGCTGGATTGCAGTCCCAGCAGTGTGAATCAGTGTTTTATATATAACCTCAACATAAAACATATATTTAAAAAAATACACATAAATAGTTTACTTACCTTTTAAAAAATAAAGTTCGACAGAGGGTTGGGAAATATCAAGAATTTAAATTTTTTCTTGAAATCACTATTAAAGTTTTTAACAGCTACTTTCCCGTTGTAAATGTTTGATGAATGGGAAGTGAAAATATCTCTTGCTTTACCGCCAAGAAGTCACCTGGTCACTGAGGTGAGAGGTCATGAGGGTCATCACGTGGGCGGAGCCAACCCGTATAACATGTGAGAACGTAACATATCAACAAAGTTGCCTAATTTTCAATGCTCTTTTCAAAAATTGTTACATTTAATGTCAATAGAACGTAAAGCTCGCTTAAATGAGATGAACAAAATTTAAAATCTTTATTAAAGGAGACCACAGATAGGTTTTTAAAATTTTTATGGTATGTCTTTGGGGTTACCAGACAGTGTTCATTCAATTTTATACACATAATAATGCTTAGATAATTAAATATCCCCTTTCTAATTCTGCCAAATTTCACTTCCGTTCTAAACGACCGGTTTATGAATAATGAGGTCTGAAAGCCACGCCCTACAAAGACCTGTTTACATTAACTATGCCCTCTGTAACAGCCAGTATCTCTATTCTGTTGTTGTTTTAAAATTAGCTCTTTTTTATTACTCATTTGACTTACTGTTAGTGCTAGTAGCTTAAGATAACTTACCAAAAGCCTTCTGCGCGCGCCGCCATTTGCAGCTCCTTTTTTTAGCATTAGCCCACATCCGAGGCTAATGATAGCTTTTCCTCCTCCGAGCGGGCGGTGCTAGCTCCGCTCGTTGCATGCGCTTCAGTCCACCACACACACCGAGTGTCTCCAGTTAATTTATCCACATGAGGCAACCTCTGACCGGACCTCAAAAGCCAGTAGCTCCCAGCAACTCCCGCACGCAGATGGTGTCTTCGCCGGTGGTGTGAGAAACAAAAGGCTTTAAAAAGAAAAAAAAAAAAGATGCCGCGACCGAGACGCGAACCAGGGTCCTTCCGATGACGAGTCCAATTCACTACCTCTGGGCCAACTGGACAGTTATGTATAAAGCAGTCTTTCATCGTATAAGAAACAATCACAACCACCTACATTTAGAACGCTGAAGTTTTGATTAGATTTTGATGAAGTGAAAAGTATTCTTAAACTAAATAAGTTGCTAATCTGAAAAATATATCAATCAGTGGTGCTTGTACGTTACAGACTGTCACCCCGCGAGAGTTTGTGTGTGCACAGTTTCAACGAGACAGAGTTCAAACAAGGTAATAAAACATTCTGGTTTTACTCAAGATGTGCTGCGTGGCTGGAGCGGGGCAAACACCTAGCCCCCCGGGGCTAAATAAATGAATAAATAAATAAATGACCGCCAGATCAGCTCCTAAACTGCTCGGTCGGCAACCGTGACATCTTTTATACTGAGTGGGTGGAGCATCACCAGGGGTTGCTAGGTGAGGGGCTGGACTCAGGTTTGAGGTGATTGGCTGCGGGTTGTGACGTCAATAACCGCAGGAAGTGTGAATCCAGGTGTATTTATCAAAAATAAATAAATCTACTTAGAGTAAATAAACCACTGGGTGCATTTTTTTGGCACAAGGACTGTTTTTTTATGAAGTAAATACTCAAAGTTGAGTAAAAAAAACATTAAAAAGTGAATTTTGCATGTGTGGTCCCCTTTAAGGAATAAAGTGCAAACAATATGAGAAGACATACATTTTACAGCAGCACATTAAAAACCATTTAACTTGCATGATAAAAACATAATTACAAACTGCTTGCTTTGTGGTGGTGATGTTCAGTAAAAACCACAGACGTCATCAATTTTAGTAATCGAGAATGACCTGAAAGAAAATTATATTTCCCATAAATTAAAGCGAGAGACGAAGCACTAAGACCACTCTGGTGTGTTTTGGAGCTGGATGGGGTGACGTCATCAGCTGAAATTATAAATATTAATATCTCATAAACCAAAGCAGCACAAACGCTAGTTTCAATGGCACAAACCAGCACTAACGGAGCACTAAAAAACTAGCCCACTCCGGTGCATTTTGGAGGTGTATGGGGGGATGGTGATGTCATCGGTCAAATATTTAATTATTAATATCTCATAAACTAAAGCAGCACAAACGCTAGTTTCAACGGCACAAACCAGCACTAACGGAGCACTAACAAACTAGACCACTCCGGAGCGTTTCGGAGGTGTATGGGGGGATGGTGACCTTTAGATGACCTAAAAAATAATATTTAATATCTCCGAAACCAAAGCAGCACAAACGAAAATTTTAACGGCACAAACCAGCACTAACGGAGCACTAACCATTCAGACCAATTGCTTTAATTTTTGACGTGGGTGGGGTGTCAACTTCACACAGCCCTCAGGACGAGATGCCAGTGAATACCACCCGGTGGTGGAAAGAACATCACATATTGTCTGTCTCAAGAGAGTCTTATTTTTGTTGTTGTTGTGTGCTCATAAAGAGCTATTTTACTGTGTGTTTAAAATATATATATAT
>JBBPBX010080043.1:0-16257 GCA_038048925.1 Garcialebias charrua
AGGGTTGCCAACCGTCCCTTGAAAAACGGAATTGTTTCGTATTTAGAAACAAAAGGACGCGTCCCTTATTGATCTATTACGGGACGCACTTTGTCCCGTAATATCGTGAGAATCAAAACTATTCTGTCAACGTCAATGGAGTTGATCAATAATGATGCGCTTTTATGTCAATTATTACGGTTAAGAAGCCGCTCTGCACTTTGACCAATGAGCTGACAGCCTTTTACACACGTGATTGAAACTACAGAATCCGGCTCATCTTCATTGGTCCAGTCTTGGCAGTTTACGGAAGACACGGCAGCGACAGGATTGAAGAAGAAGCATGGACGCGAGCGGCAAACATTCAGGGGATTAAACAGTGAACATAGATCACCTTCGAGCCTGACTACTCCCCCCAGGAAAAAAAAGAAACGGCTGCAAAAATACAGAGTCGAGTGGGAAAAGGAAGTGGCTGGAACGCGTGAATGATAATGGCTACAAAGCGAACTGTACTGTCTGCAAGCGTACTTTTTCTGTAGCCCACGGTGGACAGTTTGATGTGAAACAGCATGCTTCTGCAGAAAAATATCCTTTGAGGAAGTGGAGAAGATCACTGAAAGTCTTCACCTGGTTGGCAGGTAAAAATTCAATAATTTCCAGTGTAGTGGTGAACCATGTTTAATTATTGATAGTTATAAACAAAAGTGTACAATTGACACGTACAAATAAATACATAATTGTGAATTTACTTTACACTATGCAAACATACAACCTTGTCCATCTTTAAAAAAACACAGTTCATATAGGTAAATTAATAAATACATTTCAAAATGTAGTTTAAATACAATGCTAAATTATAAATATAAACAATACACGTTTTTCCATTTATTTATCACTACATAACCTAGGCTATGTGTCACTAATGAACTTTAACACCTTTTGGCAGGCTGAACATGTCTATGGATGAGCTGTATGAGGAATGTGTGACTGCAAACAGCCTGATAGACCACCTCACCACCTCACCTCAGGAGAAAGAAAGGTGGCAGTCCCAGGGAACAGCAGAGAAGTGGATGCAGCTGACCTCCCCAACATCCAGGCTGTTGTATCCTTTGTCCTCAGCATCCCATCTTCCACTGGGTTTGTGGAAAGGATTTTCTCTTTCATGAAAAGTAAGTGGACTGATGTGCGAAACAAATGTTCTACTGAACTAATTAGAAGTGAGCTCATTGTCAGTCTAAATTATGAAATGTCTTGCTCAGAGTTTTACTCTTTGGCACTGAAAAACAGAGCACTCCTTGCTGCAGCACGATCTCAGCAGAAATACAAATGGAAAAAATAGGTTGACTCCATAATGTAACGTTCCACTGTTTAGTTTACAAGTTTTTTATTTTTACTACAAGTGGAAAGCCATGGCCTTTGAGGCACAATGTGTTTATGTTTACAAATTTACTACAAACTTTATTTGCACGTTGCACTAAATGCACTATTACAGAATGTTCGTATTGATTTTTTGTTATTTAATACTGTTTTAAGTTATTAAGCAGGACAGAGGTCTGTTTAAGAAAGATACATAATTTTCAAAAGATATGTTTGTTTCTGGCAATTCTATTTGCACTAAAAATAAATGGTTAATTGTGTAATAATTTGTTTATACATATTTTTATAATTCAAAAACACGTATCCAAATGAATTCAGGTTGATTTCAAAGTGAGGAGGGGCAGGCAGGGTGTTTGTGTGTGTGTGTGTGTGTGTGTGTGTGTGTGGGGGGGGGGTTAAATGGGGTGACCAGCCCTGCCGAGAGGTGTCCCTTATTTATTTATCAAGGAGTTGGCAACCCTAGTAACAGATATGTTAGATAATAATGTAGACTGGTCCTTGGGTTCATCTACTCAGAGACGAAATCATAATGAAATTATGACCCGATTCTGACTGGGTTAAACTGGACCAGCAGATCTAAAAAGAGTCTCCCATGGATTCAATATCTGTCAAGGAATATAGTTTATTTTGCTTGCTACATCACGTAGAAAGGCTGTAATGCACTGTCCCATGTTTTCCACATGCATCAATCCACATAAGATCCATTGAGATCACACTAGTCACACCCCCTCATACACGTGAAAGGAAGAGCTCCCCTTCTGCGAAGTTTATACAGGCTAGCCTTGTTGAGCCACGGGGACTCATTTACAAGAGGGGCCTGTCTCACTCACACCCAAGGTCAATTTAGAGTTACCAATCAGCCTAAAATGCATGTTTTTGGACTGTGGGAGGAAACCGGAGCACCCGGAGAAAACCCACGCATGCACGGGGAGAACATGCAAACTCCACCCAGAAAGGCCCCTGGACCGGGATTTGAACCGGGGACCTGCTCGCTGAGAGGCAGCAGCTCTACCAGTTGTGCCACCGTGCTGCCCAATACATAGTTCCCAGACACGCCCCCAGTATTGTGCAAACCGGTTTTCGCACCACATCTGTAGGCAGAAGAAGGCAAGATGGCGAACTAGCAGAGCAAATTATACGGACAATAACACGAGCTACCAAAGCTTCACCATGGAACAAGAGCAAACTGGCAGTGGTCGAGTTAAATGAGTTTGAGAAAGAAATCATGGCAGACGAATCAGACAACTTGTCACAAAGTAGTTACTCCGATATCATTAATTATTTAATTAATACAAGGAGCGAGCGCAGACCGGCTTCACAGCACACCGGCTTTACAGCTTTAAATCCAAAAAAGATGTGTAAACTGTCTCAATCAGATCTAACCAGCTAAAAAAGGTTTAACTAAAATAACACACAGCCAACAAACAGTCCAAGCTGAACACGGACCAGAACCAACCAGCACTTTGAGTCTTACCGTGTTGGAAGTTAGCATGTTGTTAGCATCTGGAGCGTGGCTCGCCGGAGCTCAGGTCGGACGGCGTGCATCCACTGAGGCGGCCGCGGAGGCACGTCCACGTCCCATGGGACCGACGCGTCGCCCGCACGACTTGGCTCCCGTCCTCCTTCTCCAACTGGGACGGTCTGGTGGACCGTGAGGAGCAGAGGAGGCCATTGTCGCGTTAGCGAGATGCTAAGCTAACAGCATGCAAGACGGTTTGCTAAATAATGAAAAAAAAAAAAACAGCTCTAACACACAGACAGTTGTACTCTAACATTGTTCTGACATAGTTTCACAAAATGATTTATGTAGAATATTTTGTTTACCGGCCAAAAGTACGACGTCTTCCAGAGCAGATCAAAGCCAGACTCAGAGCAGGAGGGGCTGTTGTCCAGTTTCTCCGATGAGATAAATCCTTCCCGTTTACTTTTTTTTTGATGAAGTGAAACCTGCGCGTTGCCCAAACGTCTACCCGACTGGAACACCGACTGACACAACACGAAGTAACCATTGCAATTAATTAGAAATTAACAAAAAAAACAACGTGAAAAATGGACATCCAGTAGAACGCGCTCCAACTGCAGCATAGCCTACATGTGGGAGGGTCAAAAAGGACAACCCACAGATGTGACGTCACATGGGAACTATGTATAATGACACTGGACATCTCTCTCTCTTCCGGATGCTTATCAAATAAGGGAGCCAGCGCTGTAAACTGTAACTTTTTCCTGCCTTTACTTTAATACAATTTATAAAACTTAATTCAGGTTTCCTTGATTTATTTAGTATGAGTTGCCACTTCTGAGGGAGACTTGAACAGGGGGAGGGGGGACATGTAGAGCTGGAGGCGGGTCTCGGGTCCTAAGACCCAAGAGGAAGTCTCTGGGGGCCTGCACCCAGCTCCTCAACGTAACAGGTGGTGCCGTGACCTTTTCTCCCGACTTAAGAAGTGGTAGCTTGTTTCTTATTGTTTAATGGTGACACAGCGGCAGGTGACCGAGTCTGAGCAGACTTTTCTAGCCGGCTTTCAACATAAGGTGAGCAGAAAACCTGTTGAATCAAATTTCTGTGTCCCCTAATGACTTAAAGGTATTGTGACATGATGTTGGAAATTTGCATATTTTTCACAACATATATATCTTATATCATTCAGCTCTGTTCGTTTTTGCTAAATAAATTATAAATATATTAAAATTTCATTCCAAGTTATGGTAGTTTTTTCTCTGGGGTACGTCCCTAAAAATCCGCACACTTCCACAAAAACGTCATCTGACGTGACAACGGGAAGGCATGCTCCAACGCGCATGTAAATAATAATGGCGGAGCATGTCGAACAAACACAACCTCTTGTTAGTACATGAATGTATTAAAGCAATCGAAGGGTTATTATTCATCCTATACAGTTATTGGACACTCGATCAATTGAAAAGTGATTTAGACACGGTTTATTTCATACACAGTAGCTAAGTGAGGATAGCTTCGTGATGTGGCTTCTTTGTTCTTGGGCTGAGCTAACAGTCCCGATCGCACCTGAGATCTATCATTTTAAGACAGTAAATCATCCAAAACTCTCATTAATAAACCCTCCCTGAATAAAAAGAAATTACAGATGTTACCTGATCGCGCAGACATAATTTAAAAATACATAAATAGCAACGTGTTTGCTCCTGTATCTCGGCTAATGTTTGTTAGCAGCTATCTCGGCTAACAGAGTCCCGGTCGCGTCTGAGATCTATCATTTTAAGACAGTAAATCATCCAAAACTCTCATTAATAAACCCTCCATGAATAAAAAAAAATTACAGATGTTACCTGATCGGCAGTAAGATGGTCGCTGCAGACATACGACTCTCAGTAGGAACCCATCGGTCCCTCGTTCTCTGTACTTCCATTCTAGGCAAAGTTTCTCATCTTTTGGGAATTTGTGAAGGCTCACTTGTTCACTGCTGATATTAGAACACCCAAATGCGCTACAACGTGACGGCATTTTTCAAGTTACACAAAAAAAGAGGCGATCTTTCAGGAAATGAATCTGTATGGAAAGCAGTTAACACACCAAACAAACGGGCAAGGCTCTGCCTTCTGCCCGTTGTGACGTCACATGACGTTTTGCATAAATGCGCAGATCTTTAGGGGCGTGTCCCAGAGAAAAAATTACCATAAATTGGAATAAAATTTTAATATACCGGTATTTATAATTTATTTTGAAAAAACGAACAGAGCTGAATGATATAAGATATATATGTTGTGACAAATATGCAAATTTCCAACATCATGTCACAATACCTTTAAGGCTGGTCAGTTTTGGTCCGATGTACGCAGTTTTTAATGCGATAAAAGGCAGTAGAACGTTATAGTACAATATGTGATTTCGTAGAGTTTTATCAGACATAAAAGTTTACATATGCAGCGTTTTTTTCACCCGGCGCAGCTGGAAACGGAAACGTTAGCAACTTGCTAACCAGAAGTGGTCCGTGAGCAATCATCCGGTTGATTTAAGAGCCCATAAATAAGTTTATTCGTTTTGATTTTAGATAAAAGACAGTCCAGGAGTGACTTGAGAAGCGACGTGGCTGGAGGTTTGAAGCCCCGCATGGAGATTGTGACATCATGTTTGTCGGCGTTAAAATCTTTGCGAAAAGCATGTACAGTCCGAGACGTTCCGGGTATAAATTTTGCTCGCCGCGGTAATCATTAGGAACGCGTTAAAAGTTGAACGACGGGAAAACGTCAAGAGGTGTGGTTGTACGGACTGTTCGAAGGGGTTTTACTAAACCCTGGGTGCCTGTGGAGAGAATCTGTTCGCTCTCTGAAAGAAGTTAGCCACCTGGAGGTCCTGCATTTTGCGGTAGTTCCCTTAGGTCTGCATTGAATACAGACATTGCATGCAGACTGGTCAAAGAGCACAGTGATAAACGACGTGTTGGTTATAGCAGTGCTTATTGAAACGGGAGGATCTTTAAAGCACCTGAATATAGGCCAGGAGAGACTGAAAGTCAAGGAGAGGCTGAAGCCCAATAGAGGCTGGATTGCATGCAGGGTCCAGGAGAGGCCAGTTACGTTATTAAGTAATATAGGGTCAGGTTAGTGTTTAGAATAGGCAGTTGAGGGACAGCTAGAAGTTTTTGTTTTTATCGGAGATGTAAAATGTGTTTAAAACGTCTGTAGCCTTAGAAAACTGATAGAAAATATATACTGTAGTGTGTGTGTGTGTGCGTGGTGCTTGTGCCAACTTTTTATAGTCATGACAAAATAGGAATGATAAAAAATGAAAAATAAAATGATATGTTGTGTGTCTGTGTTGTTGTTGTTAAACTAACACTGTGCTGTCTAGTCAAAACATAAGGAAACGTCTCATTGTTATCTTTAAAGGTGAAGTCTGCAGTTTCTGTAGAACATCAGCACTTAGAAAAAATTTCAACAAGCAAAGCATTCTGATCCCTCCCCCTCAGAGCCATATATGGCTCTGCCCCCTTGTGGTCTGTTGAAATTCAAATTCAAGCTCTGTTTTTATTGGCTGATTCAAATTCAAGCTCTGTTTTTATTGGCTGGTTACAAACTTTGTTTTTATTGGCTGGAAAATGGCGGGTCACTTTTTCTTTTTAGAAATGCTTATTTACCACCTGGAGAAGCAAGGGGACAATATTTTTTTTAAGTTTTTTTCAGAGATTACCTCTCTAACATCAATCTAGTGACAGAGTGAAGAAATATGTTAAAAATAAATTATTAGAAAAGTTACATATAGCAGCTTTAACTAGGGTTAAATGAAATGTGTGATCAGCTGCCTGATGGCTCTTTAGGAGCCTGTGTTTGAGGCTGGGTGAAACAAGCTTCAAGCTCCCACTCCCTTAAGGAGTCTAAATAACATAATGTAAAACATTTGATAATTGGACATAAAAGCTTACTGCTGAGGGTGTTTTTGGAGATTTGAGAGGAGACAGATGTATAAGTTTGAAAACTGATAACTGCAGCCATCTACTACAAGGTCACTTGTACTGGATGGCTGTACAGAGAGTATACACGGACTTGTAATCCCTAAGGCGGAGGAGAATCTCATCAAACATCCAGAAGATTGGTAAGTGACCTTTTTATATTAACATAAATTCATATAATTAACTTTTCAAGACCAACAGGTACAGTTGAGAAATGGCAGCCCTGAAAAAAAACAGAAAACACAGCACTCAAGTTGATGTGAGTAGATTGAAACACCAAGACCTTCTCTCTGAGGATAATGAATTGTTGAATGAATAATGATGTGACAGGTCAAAGATGTTTTAACTTACAACAGTATCATGTGTGAGTGGGGTGTACTGTTGTTTTGTCTGGATCAGATTGACTGGACCTTTTTGCCCAGATAAGCAGGACGACTAGTGTCGTCTGACCTTGTTTTTGTATTTTATTTTCTTGCAAGATTCTGAATTATTACAGGTGAAACAAATTTAAATCAATGAGACGTCAAACAAGTCTGTGAAATTAAACCAACTAGTGTAATGGTATTTGTGGAGATAATGTGATAAATACATTTGTATATAGTTTCAAATCTATTGATAAGAAACTGCTAAAATGACATATTTTTCTATAAAAGTTAAGTGTCTTTAGAGGAGAACACACTTTAAAGAATTTAGTTAACAAAAGTATTCAACATAAAAAACAAAAAGTAATACATTTAAAGTGTAGATGGAAAAACATTAAATTAAACTACACTAATAAAAGTTTAAAACAATTCTTATGGGAGTCCCTGAGAAACAGAAGGATGATTTAAGATTTAGGAACAATTCCAAATTAGAGAAAACATTTTAAATAACTGATTTATGTGGATGAGAAATGATCTATTTTACTGTGATTATGTTATTTCAACAACCTAGTAAGCAAAAATTTATATTATATATGAATGTTGTAATGTGATACGATAAATAAGACTGACTTATCAAATAAGTATTAGACATATGATTATTTTATTATTAACCTTGCGGTGTCCACTTATAACAGGGACAGATGACAGTTATATTTGTGCTTTTTATCTGTAGAATAAGAGTTTGCAGGCTGTCATGATTTAACCTTGCAATATTAGCTTGGGTCATGGGGGCATAAAAAACCTTCCATGGCACATTTTTATCTGTGTAAATACTAATCATCTTTTTATTATTTCAGTAGAATAGATAAATTGCAGGATGTCCAGATACATCCTGGTTCCAATTCATCCATCCTGGTGGATGTTACACATCTTCCCAATAAAGCTCTCACATCCCCTACTGCCAATGTGATACCCTTAGTGAGGCTGTCTACTACGTTCAACCATTTGCTACCCCCCTCTGTTAGCGGGGGCAATTTCTCCACCAAGGCCTGAATGTCTCCCAAAGCAAAAGGTTTGTACCTGACTTGTGTACCTGCTTGGAGCAAGGGATAGCTGCTGCTGGAAAGAGGACAATTCTCAAACCCTTGCGTTTCCTCGTGCTCCATAAGACTAGATGTACTGGGGTGTGTTGTCACAGGAAGTGGTGTACTGGGTGTGGCGGTGTAGAGGGGAAGTGGCGTACTGGTGGTCCCCATCCGATTGGATGGAAGAGGAAGAGATGTTATAACATCTGAAGTGATCCGAAGAGGGCCTTCGGCCAAGGAGAGATTCCTGGGCCTTGATGTGTTGTGGGGTGTCAGATTTAACATCCTGTCAGTTAATTCAGGCCTGTTTCCCCATCCGGGTGCGTCAAGGGGAACATATCCTTGCCCTGATGTCTCACTTGAGGTGAGCGAGAGGGGCCCTGGGGTACCCGGATGGTAAAACACCGCCTGTGACATTGGTGGTGTTATGGAGCTGGCAGCTACCTTTTGGGACCCAAGTGTTTTTATAAAGTCTCTGAAATCTGATGCGCTCACTGATCCCACCTCATTCCTAGTAACCAGATTCTCTGATGTCACGAAATTCTCTTGCTCCAAGGTGGAGGGAGCTTCCTCTATTTTTATTTTACCTCCCTCTATCTGATATACCGGGTACATGCTCTTTACCGGTGGGGCTGACGAGATGCCGCTGTTAGAATAGGGCGGAGGCTCAAGACTTCCTGTTTTCTCACTCTTATCCATAGTCAGCAAATGAAACACCCCCTGTGCTATCAGAACTAGTTTAAACCACTCTTTACAACTGCTATCTGATGCAGTCAACAATTTTCGATATTTCCCCTTTTTTAGGGCGTTGGCTTCCTTCTTTTGTTTCTCGAAACCTTCTATTTCTTCCTTACACTTCCTTATTTTTTCCCAAATTAAACTCACCACGTTACTTTTGCCCGTTTTGTCATTTATTTCTTCTATTTTCTTTAAAAGCTGTTTTTCCTGTTTTCGGTCCTGCATTGATATGGTTATCGCTTGTATTAAAATCTTTTTTTGTTCTTCTATGGGTTTAAATGATGCGCTCTCGCACTTCTGGCTAAAGCTGCCTTCCATCTCAGTTTTTATGTCTTGGTCCATTCTCACAGTTAAGCATGCACACACCACACCCTATTACTCTTTATTGTCACAGGAACCAGGACTCAGTGAATACACGGGTGCCTTCCACACTGGAAGGGTCAGAAAGACTGAGCGTTCCTTATGGCGAGTCAGCCCCCTGATTCTTTTCCCCGTGTACCACTCCGGAACTTTTCTCTTTCTTTTTCTCACACACACACGTTGACCTTATTTTTCAACGGGACAAACAACATACAAGACAGACCAGCTTGCGCTGACCTTATGATTCACAGGACAGACAACATGTAAGACGGACCAACCCAACAGTCACGCGAGACTCTGACACCAGAAAACTTCAGCAATGAAAAAAAAAATTTTTTTAGAACCTTTTGAGGGTAAAATAAGATTGGTATGTGTGTTGACTCCTCACGTAAGAAACCTCATTAATTTAGAACATGAAAAAGATTTAGTATTCTGTGACTAATTTATTCTATTTTATTTAACTGGTCCAAGTTTGGAACTCTTATCGGATTATTTTATCAGCGAATGTTAGCGCGTTTATTTCAAACTCTCACCCCAGTCCCGCACTTTACTTATTTAGTCTCAAATTATAAGTAAGTCTAAATTGTCACTGTTTTAAGCTAGCCACTAACCTAGCAAGTTTACAGTTTAACTTGGTCTTCAGAGTTACAGGAAACAGCGGCGGATAAATTATTTATTTATCCTAAAACCCCGAATCCCTCTGTTCCAGAAGCCCGTCGGCTTTTGGGAGGCGCGACCACTGCGTGTTTTTACCTGGGACTTGGGTATTATTATTTTACTTTACGTATACATACACTTACTCGTTTTATTTCCTTATTTTGGAGTCCAACACACTGAGTTTAAATTTGCCTATAAAATTCCAATCACAGATTTCGTTTAAACAGGAATCTGCCTACCTTTTTTGTTGAGGTGACCGGTCACTGATCAGTGTTCTGGACTCGTGCTGTCCCTTCCTGTCCGCGTGCAACCAATCTCGGTGGAACCTCCAAAATTGTCGGCGTTGCTCTTTATTCGCCCAGAGCTCGTTGTTTGGTTTCACTTTGGATAGAAAAGAGATACACTGAAAAATGACAGACGCGCACTTTAAAGTTCCAAAACCAGTTTTAATTATTCATAAGTTTAAAAGTCACAGAATACATTTGTTATATTTTATAAGCCATATATATGATCCAAATGAGAAGACAGAGAGAGAGAGAGAGAGAGAGAGAGAGAGAGAGAGAGAGAGAGAGAGAGAGAGAGAAAGAGAGATAAAACAAAGAGAACATGAATGCGCATTCAAGGAGACAAGGCCATACAACCTGAAAGTTACTCCCTCGTGGCTTCTTCCTGCGTTGTCTGATGGAGGAGGGAAACCTATACTTTTATACTCTTTCTGTGGGGTGTTTCCTACTCTCAACCAATGAGAGAAGTTCTGCTTTGTTTTCTTGTAGGGTGTTGCCTGCTTTAACCAATAAGAGCAGTTTTGCTTTGTTCTCTTGTAGGGTGTTTTGTTTTCTTGTAGGGTGTTGCCTGCTTCTCAACTGATAAGAGGAGTTTTGTTTCAGAGACTGTTGCCTCTCCTCAACTACCAGAAGCTTCTATCTTAAAAACAGGAATTTTCCATTGCTTGTTTCAGCTTATAGAGTTGCGTTTTAAGAGGGAATGATAATATTCATTCATTCATTCAACCTTTATTTATACAGGCTAGCCTCAGCATAGTTCTATATGTTACACAGTTCTATATGTTAATCTGATTTAAACTAGTACACCACTATTAATACACAAGTGTTTTATAATCCAGGTATTAACTGTTTTACAAATGTTTATGCAATCATGTCTTATTTTGTCTTAAAGTAGCTTACACAACATTATAAATCTACACACTTTTAGATCCATCAAATAAAACAGGTTCAGGGAATGGATGCATTTTGTACCTGACCTGATCCACACAGGCCACCACACATAGATTAAGCTGTTCTGATCCCTCTCTGGCTAAGCAAACATGCAGAACCAGAGAGGCCAGGACAGACACAATGGTCATTTGAGTAGCATTAGGACAGAACTGTGTTCATGATCACAATTCTCTGTTTAACCTGTACCTGTGTCTTTTTAATAAATCTTTATCATTCTACAGAAATGAAAACACGAAGACAAAAATAAATTTTATTTCACAACAACTCTCAGACAGAGGCTGGTCCACCCTAAGGACAAAACACTTACACACAAACAGAGTGGTGTAGTTTATGCAGTCCAGTGCAGCGAGGACTGTCCAGACTTATACATTGGAGAAACTAAACAGCCAATCCACAGAAGAATGTCTCAACACAGGAGAGCCTCCTCCTCTGGACAAAACTCAGCTGTTCACCTCCACCTCACAGACAAGGGACACTCTTTTGAGGACCAAAATGTACATATTTTGGACCGAGAGCACAGGTGGTTTGAGAGAGGTGTGAAGGAGGCGATTTATGTAAAAAGAGAGAAACCATCGTTAAACAGAGGAGGAGGTCTAAGATTTCAACTTTCTAAAACTTATAGTGCAGCCCTGGATTTGGTTCCCAGGCGTCTCACACCTGATGAGAACAGAGGAGCTTTGTTTGTGAATTAGACCAACAAAGACTTTGACAGGTCCCTGTTATCAATGGGTGAAGTGTGACTTGTCATTTCACATACAGTAGGATGTGTGTGTGTGTTCTGTAAGCTCTGTTTTCACACACTGAACTTTGAATGGGTCACAGGTACGTGTTATCCCAAATATGTGGGGGTGTAAAGGCTGAGTTAGACTCGCGCTTTGGTCCGCAGGCTGGAGCGCGCGCGCTGCGCGTGCGGCGAAATGCGTTTACAGTGTCTGCTCTGTGTTTATAGTTGTCCCACGGCGGCGCATGGCAAAGTGCTGTTCTTTTACGGACCAGCAGGAGGCAGTACCCTCTAAAACCTGTGCATATGTTGCAAGAAAGGTGTAGAAGAAGAAATCTACCGTAGAAGAAGAACTGTTTGACGTCACACAACAAAAACAAATAGCTTTCTGCTCGCGTGCTGAACTGTTGTCTTTATTTGCGGTTTTAAAGGAGAAATGAAAAGTGTTTTTAAGCTAATAGTAGTCTAATGAAAAGCATAAAATAAGCTTGTTGAGAAATTTTCACAAGTCAAAAATGTCATCCTAACTCAAATTTAGACTTTGCAAAGTGAAAAAATTCTCATCTGGTGTTTTTGACCCCCCTCCCCCTGCCTGCTCTCCGTCCCCTGAATATGACGTAGGCAGTGCCACGGTCGTCCCTCATACAGTAATATTAGTGTGTGTATCTAGTTGTGGACAAAAAGGTTTCAGTGTGTAGCAATTAGGGATGCAGCAAAAAAAATCTATTTTTTAAAGAATCAAGATTCTTAGTCCTGGCGATTCAGAATCGATTCTAAAAGCCCCAAAATCGATTTTAAAACTTTTTAAAAATTTTATATTGTATTTTTACCGCTCCTGTGCATTCGGCCGCTGTAGAATTTTGGCCGTGTAGGGCCACCGTAGTTAGTTAGCCAGGCAGCTCCCAATGGAGCCTGCTAGCAAGGAGGGAGACAGCATGTTTCAACTTGCTCCTTCATCTTTAAAAATCATTTTAGATCCTACTATGTTCTGGGGAAGACAGAGCTTAACAAGACATTGGTAACTGTTTCAGGACATTTTCAACACCCCCACTTCCACGTTAGCATACGGCGCTAGCATGCTAACGTTAGCATACGGCGCTAGCATGCTAACGTTAGCATGCGGCGGCTAACGCACGGCTATTCGTATTTCCAGGATAGAAATGCCCATTAATGCACTAAATCACCAAACTGTTTTTGACAAACTAAAGTGATATCCTTCAGATTCAAAAAAGTCTTCTGCTTCCATTTTAAATGACAGACAAGAGGACAGTAATGATGGGTTTATAGCTTCAGTGTTATTGTAAGATAGCAAAGGAGGTCTTAATTGTGTCATAAAAGTGCGTCCAGAAAATTACTACAGAAATCACTGCACTTCGGCATGTAGCAGGAAAAATGTAAAAAACTATTTCTTTAAGCTACTGACTTGAAAAAAGCATACTAAGTATGTTTATGTGTGTTGTTTACTATATGAAATTCTTGTTATATCGATTTTTTCAGATTTGATTACATTTCTCCTTTAATGCATGGAGTCAGCGGAGGAGAAAGCGATCACGTGACTTTTGGCGAAAAAACAAAAGAAAAGTCAGACTCCAGATCAGGAATGAAGGAGAATTCAATACATTTTGTGTCACAAAACATTCCTCCATGCGTCGCGACTCCGTCTCCACGACCACAGCGGCGCAAACAGCTGCAGGCTCCGGCGTGAAGAGGGTGAAGGCCGTCGGTGAGGACCTGTCAATCAAATCGTAGCGCCCACCGCGCGCGCAGGGCTTGCGGAGTTTCAAAAATTCAGAGGTGCACGGCACGTGCTAATCCCCTGCGCGGGGCCAACGCGCAGGGGCGGGGACTGTGAAATTGCGTCACTTTTGGAGCGCGCACCCTCGCGCGTTGCGCAACGCGTCAAGTATGAATCTAGCTTTAGTTTCCAATTTACATATGTTGGTGTGTGTCAATGGCTTGTCCTGTTATAACTGCTCCCCCTCACTGTCTCCTAACTCAATAGACCCCTTTCACGGATTGCGTAATACCGGAAGCACCGCCATTTTCGAGACACTCGCGCTGTAAACACACAGTAGTTGAAGTCGGAGCTCCGGTTTTGTTTCTGATTTGACCTTGTTGTCTGTAAAACAAACCGCTGTGAAGAAGACAGAAGCTGCAAGAGACTATGTGGACCAGCTTCAGCCTGCAGCAAAGGAACGTTATTTGGATAAAATACAAATAATTGGCAGCTAAGACCCATACCGGCTGTCCAACATGTCAGAAGATGAGAAGACCTTACCAGCTGTGACCTACGCAGACATTGTGAATTATTTGGTGTTTGGTGATTTATATTTAATTTTTAATTTGTGTGTGTACATATAAATATATTTTGGGTGTGTTTTTAAACACACACTAGCTATGTATTCTTATTGTAAATGTATGTGACTCATCACATCAGTCTGAGGATTGAAGCAAATTTTGTCAAAATGATCTTAGATCCCTGTTTTTTAAGCTACATTTGATCCCTGGATCAACCAGATCTGAGCGGTTCCAGAGAGCAATGCCTTGATTTTCCTTATTAATCCAGACTAAATGTGTGTTTCAGTTCATCTTATAGAAGCTCTGTGCAGAACTACCTCAATACATATTTTTTAAATAAACATGTGAAGTACAATGATGGCTGACAAGTGTTATTCAAAATTTTCAACTCTTGTACAGTGTTTCAACACAAATTATATAAATAACAGCTACTCTATGAATCTAATTACAGTAAGAACTTTGAGGTGCATTGGTTGTCTTTATATAGACCTTTTTTTACCTTATAACTACTTTGAGTTTGGCAGAATATTTTCTAGTCAATACAAAAAGTGCACAAACAAAATGGTTAATGATACATAATGTCATTTATTCTGTTTAAAAGAGAGGTTTTCTAAATCGACGTGAGCTATACAGTATCAGCACCACTATGTGAAACATATGTTGTAATATGTAAGTTGTCTTGTTTGCTCACGTCTGTGTGATATCCATTACAGAAAAAGCATAATCAAAATTACATTCATCAAATCAATACATAAACAGTAATGATATAGTAATTCATGCTCAAATCAAAAAAGGCGTTCAATACAGGATCAACTGGACTTTATTTGTTACTAATAAAGTCCAGTTGATCCTGTATTGAACGCCTTTTTTGATTTTATCATGTCCTGGACGACTGAGAATCTTCACCAGCATCATGCTCAAATAAAGAGTGCAGTGAATGAAAAATCATGTCTGCCCCATATTTGCAAAAACAACTTCAAAGTAAAGGTGGAACAATGTAAAATAAAAATAAAAAAGGTTCACATCAGCTATCACTCTTCTATCCACTTGTTCTTTTTACAATTCATGCAGCTACTCATAACCCACCAAAGGTGATTAACCAAGGCACAGCACACAAAGCCAATCATATCGATTAATGCAACTTTTTCTGGATATCTACATGTTTGAAAATCAATAGGTAGAAGAGGGCCATTCAATTGTGTATTTTTGTCTAACACAGCCTATGACACGTTCAACATGGATTCTAACATGTGCCATTTGAGTGAGGACCAAGATGGCGCCAGTGACGGCCAGCCGCTTGCCACGTATGCTCTGCTTGTTCGCTGTTTGTTTGCTTTTTGGTATTTTTTGCTTTGATGTCTCTGCTCTGCTCGTCTACGACCGCACAACTCTTCTCAGTCTTGGACATGTTAAGTTACCTGCTTCTGGTTTTAGTAATTATTCATCAAGACTACCTCCTCACCTGTCAAACATACCGGACTACCTGCGCCGTGCGCCCTGCGCCTTTCAACCTCGGAAACGCCCAAGGAGACGCGGAAAGCGAGGAGGATTTTTGGTTAGGATTAAAGCCTATCTGAATTCATCTGGCAACAATTCTGGTTTATCTCACTATTATACTAGCAACTTTCTGTATGAAAGGAGACATCGTTGGATTAAATCTGTGGCTCCATCCCTTCATTTGGAACATGAGCCTTCATATTGGAGACGGGAAAGGATTTCCAAGTGCGGCACAATAAACATCAATCAATCAATCAATCAATTTTATTTATAAAGCACCCTTCATACTAAAAGCAGCTCAAAGTGCTGTACAGAATTTTAAAACAATAAACTCACAAAATTAAAGCAAACGACACACACAAAATAAATAAATAAATTTAAATACAGTAGTATTGGATAGAGATGAACCAGTTCAGGAAATGCAGTTAAAAAGATGGGTCTTGAGCCTGCTCTTAAAAACAACAACATTTTCTGCAGCCCTCAGGTTCTCCGGCAGACTATTCCACAGACGGGATCAAA
>JBBPBX010080044.1:0-16257 GCA_038048925.1 Garcialebias charrua
CATGTCCAAACCATCTCAGTCTGGCCTCCCTAACTTTATCTCCCAGTTGTTCAACATGTGCTGTACCTCTGATGATCTCATTCCTGATCTTATCCATCCTTGTCACTCCTAAGGAGAACCTCAGCATCTTCATTTCTGCCACTTCCAGTTCTTTCTCCTGTCTTTTTGTCAGTGACACTGTCTCCAGACCATACAACATAGCTGGTCTCACCACTGTCTTGTAAACTTTACCTTTGACCTTTGCTGACACCTTTTTGTCACAAATCACTCCTGAAACTTTTCTCCATCCACTCCATCCTGCCTGGACTCTCTTCTTCACCTCTTTACCACATTCCCCATTTTCCTGGACAGTGGACCCCAAGTACTTGAAGTCCTGCACCTTTGTGACCTCTGACCCTTGTAGCCTCACTGTTCCACTGGCCTCCCTCTCATTCACACACATGTACTCTGTCTTACTACGACTGACTTTCATTCCTCTTCTTTCAAGTGCATACCTCCACCTCTCCAAGTTCTCTTCCACCTGTTCCCTGTTCTCACCACAGATCACAATGTCATCTGCAAACATCATAGTCCATGGGGATTCCTGCCTGACCTCATCTGTTAGTCGGTCCATCACCAGAGCAAACAAGAAGGGGCTCAGAGCCGATCCTTGATGCACTCCCACCTCCACCTTGAAGCTATCTGTCACTCCTACAGCACATCTCACCACTGTCCTGCTGTCTTCATACATGTCCTGCTGTCTTCATACATGTCCTGCTGTCCTCATACATGTCCTGCTGTCCTCATACATGTCCTGCTGTCCTCATACATGTCCTGCTGTCCTCATACATGTCCTGCTGTCCTCATACATGTCCTGCTGTCCTCATACATGTCCTGCTGTCCTCATACATGTCCTGTTGTCTTCATACATGTCCTGCTGTCTTCATACATGTCCTGTTGTCTTCATACATGTCCTGCTGTCCTCATACATGTCCTGCTGTCCTCATACATGTCCTGCTGTCCTCATACATGTCCTGTTGTCTTCATACATATCCTGTTGTCTTCATACATGTCCTGTTGTCTTCATACATGTCCTGCTGTCTTCATACATGTCCTGTTGTCCTCATACATGTCCTGTTGTCTTCATACATGCCCTGCAGACCTCATACATGTCATGTTGTCTTCATACATGTCCTGTTGTCTTCATACATGTCCTGTTGTCTTCATACATGTCCTGTTGTCTTCATACATGTCCTGTTGTCTTCATACATGTCCTGCTGTCCTCATACATGTCCTGCTGTCCTCATACATGTCCTGCTGTCCTCATACATGTCCTGTTGTCTTCATACATATCCTGTTGTCTTCATACATGTCCTGTTGTCTTCATACATGTCCTGCTGTCTTCATACATGTCCTGTTGTCCTCATACATGTCCTGTTGTCTTCATACATGCCCTGCAGACCTCATACATGTCATGTTGTCTTCATACATGTCCTGTTGTCTTCATACATGTCCTGTTGTCTTCATACATGTCCTGCTGTCCTCATACATGTCCTGCTGTCCTCATACATGTCCTGCTGTCCTCATACATGTCCTGCTGTCCTCATACATGTCCTGCTGTCCTCATACATGTCCTGCTGTCCCTTCATACATGTCCTGCTGTCCTCATACATGTCCTGCTGTCTTCATACATGTCCTGCTGTCCTCATACATGTCCTGCTGTCCTCATACATGTCCTGCTGTCCTCATACATGTCCTGCTGTCCTCATACATGTCCTGCTGTCCTCATACATGTCCTGTTGTCTTCATACATGTCCTGTTGTCTTCATACATGTCCTGTTGTCTTCATACATGTCCTGTTGTCTTCATACATGTCCTGTTGTCTTCATACATGTCCTGTTGTCCTCATACATGTCCTGTTGTCTTCATACATGTCCTGCTGTCTTCATACATGTCCTGTTGTCTTCATACATGTCCTGTTGTCTTCATACATGTCCTGTTGTCTTCATACATGTCCTGTTGTCTTCATACATGTCCTGTTGTCTTCATACATGTCCTGTTGTCTTCATACATGTCCTGCTGTCTTCATACATGTCCTGCTGTCCTCATACATGTCCTGCTGTCTTCATACATGTCCTGCTGTCCTCATACATGTCCTGCTGTCCTCATACATGTCCTGCTGTCTTCATACATGTCCTGCTGTCCTCATACATGTCCTGCTGTCCTCATACATGTCCTGCTGTCTTCATACATGTCCTGCTGTCCTCATACATGTCCTGCTGTCCTCATACATGTCCTGCTGTCCTCATACATGTCCTGCTGTCTTCATACATGTCCTGCTGTCTTCATACATGTCCTGCTGTCTCATGTCCTACTGTCCTCATACATGTCCTGCTGTCTTCATACATGTCCTGCTGTCTCATACATGTCCTGCTGTCTTCATACATGTCCTGCTGTCTTCATACATGTCCTGCTGTCTTCATACATGTCCTGCTGTCTTCATACATGTCCTGCTGTCCTCATACATGTCCTGCTGTCTTCATACATGTCCTGCTGTCCTCATACATGTCCTGCTGTCTTCATACATGTCCTGCTGTCTTCATACATGTCCTGCTGTCCTCATACATGTCCTGCTGTCCTCATACATGTCCTGCTGTCTTCATACATGTCCTGCTGTCCTCATACATGTCCTGCTGTCCTCATACATGTCCTGCTGTCTTCATACATGTCCTGCTGTCTTCATACATGTCCTGCTGTCCTCATACATGTCCTGCTGTCCTCATACATGTCCTGCTGTCTTCATACATGTCCTGCTGTCTTCATACATGTCCTGCTGTCCTCATACATGTCCTGCTGTCTTCATACATGTCCTGCTGTCTTCATACATGTCCTGCTGTCTTCATACATGTCCTGCTGTCCTCATACATGTCCTGCTGTCCTCATACATGTCCTGCTGTCTTCATACATGTCCTGCTGTCCTCATACATGTCCTGCTGTCTCATACATGTCCTGCTGTCTTCATACATATCCTGTTGTCTTCATACATGTCCTGTTGTCTTCATACATGTCCTGCTGTCTTCATACATGTCCTGTTGTCCTCATACATGTCCTGTTGTCTTCATACATGCCCTGCAGACCTCATACATGTCATGTTGTCTTCATACATGTCCTGTTGTCTTCATACATGTCCTGTTGTCTTCATACATGTCCTGTTGTCTTCATACATGTCCTGTTGTCTTCATACATGTCCTGCTGTCCTCATACATGTCCTGCTGTCCTCATACATGTCCTGCTGTCCTCATACATGTCCTGTTGTCTTCATACATGTCCTGTTGTCTTCATACATGTCCTGTTGTCTTCATACATGTCCTGTTGTCCTCATACATGTCCTGTTGTCCTCATACATGTCCTGTTGTCTTCATACATGTCCTGCTGTCCTCATACATGTCCTGCTGTCCTCATACATGTCCTGTTGTCTTCATACATGTCCTGTTGTCTTCATACATGTCCTGTTGTCTTCATACATGTCCTGCTGTCCTCATACATGTCCTGCTGTCCTCATACATGTCCTGCTGTCCTCATACATGTCCTGTTGTCTTCATACATATCCTGTTGTCTTCATACATGTCCTGTTGTCTTCATACATGTCCTGCTGTCTTCATACATGTCCTGTTGTCCTCATACATGTCCTGTTGTCTTCATACATGCCCTGCAGACCTCATACATGTCATGTTGTCTTCATACATGTCCTGTTGTCTTCATACATGTCCTGTTGTCTTCATACATGTCCTGCTGTCCTCATACATGTCCTGCTGTCCTCATACATGTCCTGCTGTCCTCATACATGTCCTGCTGTCCTCATACATGTCCTGCTGTCCTCATACATGTCCTGCTGTCCTCATACATGTCCTGCTGTCCTCATACATGTCCTGCTGTCCTCATACATGTCCTGCTGTCCTCATACATGTCCTGCTGTCCTCATACATGTCCTGCTGTCCTCATACATGTCCTGCTGTCTTCATACATGTCCTGCTGTCCTCATACATGTCCTGCTGTCCTCATACATGTCCTGCTGTCCTCATACATGTCCTGCTGTCCTCATACATGTCCTGTTGTCTTCATACATATCCTGTTGTCTTCATACATGTCCTGTTGTCTTCATACATGTCCTGCTGTCTTCATACATGTCCTGTTGTCCTCATACATGTCCTGTTGTCTTCATACATGTCCTGCAGACCTCATACATGTCCTGTTGTCTTCATACATGTCCTGTTGTCTTCATACATGTCCTGTTGTCTTCATACATGTCCTGTTGTCTTCATACATGTCCTGTTGTCTTCATACATGTCCTGCTGTCTTCATACATGTCCTGCTGTCTTCATACATGTCCTGCTGTCTTCATACATGTCCTGCTGTCTTCATACATGTCCTGTTGTCTTCATACATGTCCTGCTGTCTTCATACATGTCCTGTTGTCTTCATACATGTCCTGCTGTCTTCATACATGTCCTGTTGTCTTCATACATGTCCTGCTGTCTTCATACATGTCCTGCTGTCTTCATACATGTCCTGTTGTCTTCATACATGTCCTGTTGTCTTCATACATGTCCTGTTGTCTTCATACATGTCCTGCTGTCCTCATACATGTCCTGCTGTCCTCATACATGTCCTGCTGTCCTCATACATGTCCTGTTGTCTTCATACATATCCTGTTGTCTTCATACATGTCCTGTTGTCTTCATACATGTCCTGCTGTCTTCATACATGTCCTGTTGTCCTCATACATGTCCTGTTGTCTTCATACATGCCCTGCAGACCTCATACATGTCATGTTGTCTTCATACATGTCCTGTTGTCTTCATACATGTCCTGTTGTCTTCATACATGTCCTGCTGTCCTCATACATGTCCTGCTGTCCTCATACATGTCCTGCTGTCCTCATACATGTCCTGCTGTCCTCATACATGTCCTGCTGTCCTCATACATGTCCTGCTGTCCTCATACATGTCCTGCTGTCTTCATACATGTCCTGCTGTCCTCATACATGTCCTGCTGTCTTCATACATGTCCTGCTGTCCTCATACATGTCCTGCTGTCCTCATACATGTCCTGCTGTCCTCATACATGTCCTGCTGTCCTCATACATGTCCTGCTGTCCTCATACATGTCCTGCTGTCTTCATACATATCCTGTTGTCTTCATACATGTCCTGCTGTCTTCATACATGTCCTGCTGTCTTCATACATGTCCTGCTGTCTTCATACATGTCCTGTTGTCCTCATACATGTCCTGTTGTCTTCATACATGTCCTGCTGTCTTCATACATGTCCTGTTGTCTTCATACATGTCCTGTTGTCTTCATACATGTCCTGTTGTCTTCATACATGTCCTGTTGTCTTCATACATGTCCTGTTGTCTTCATACATGTCCTGCTGTCTTCATACATGTCCTGCTGTCTTCATACATGTCCTGCTGTCTTCATACATGTCCTGCTGTCCTCATACATGTCCTGCTGTCCTCATACATGTCCTGCTGTCTTCATACATGTCCTGCTGTCCACATACATGTCCTGCTGTCCTCATACATGTCCTGCTGTCTTCATACATGTCCTACTGTCCTCATACATGTCCTGTTGTCTTCATACATGTCCTCATACATGTCCTGCTGTCCTCATACATGTCCTGTTGTCTTCATACATGTCCTGCTGTTTTCACACATGTCCTGCTGTCTTCATGTCCTACTGTCCTCATACATGTCCTGCTGTCTTCATACACGTCCTGCTGTCTTCATACATGTCCTGTTGTCTTCATACATGTCCTGCTGTCTTCATACATGTCCTGCTGTCCTCATACATGTCCTGCTGTCTTCATACATGTCCTGCTGTCCTCATACATGTCCTGCTGTCTTCATACATGTCCTGCTGTCTTCATACATGTCCTGCTGTCTTCATACATGTCCTGCTGTCTTCATACATGTCCTGCTGTCCTCATACATGTCCTGCTGTCTTCATACATGTCCTGCTGTCTTCATACATGTCCTGCTGTCCTCATACATGTCCTGCTGTCCTCATACATGTCCTGCTGTCTTCATACATGTCCTGCTGTCTTCATACATGTCCTGCTGTCTTCATACATGTCCTGCTGTCTTCATACATGTCCTGCTGTCTTCATACATGTCCTGCTGTCTTCATACATGTCCTGCTGTCCTCATACATGTCCTGCTGTCTTCATACATGTCCTGCTGTCCTCATACATGTCCTGCTGTCCTCATACATGTCCTGCTGTCCTCATACATGTCCTGCTGTCTTCATACATGTCCTGCTGTCCTCATACATGTCCTGCTGTCCTCATACATGTCCTGCTGTCCTCATACATATCCTGTTGTCTTCATACATATCCTGTTGTCTTCATACATGTCCTGCTGTCTTCATACATGTCCTGCTGTCCTCATACATGTCCTGTTGTCCTCATACATGCCCTGCAGACCTCATACATGCCATGCAGACCTCATACATGTCATGTTGTCTTCATACATGTCCTGTTGTCTTCATACATGTCCTGTTGTCTTCATACATGTCCTGTTGTCTTCATACATGTCCTGCTGTCCTCATACATGTCCTGCTGTCCTCATACATGTCCTGCTGTCCTCATACATGTCCTGCTGTCTTCATACATGTCCTGTTGTCTTCATACATGTCCTGTTGTCTTCATACATGTCCTGTTGTCTTCATACATGTCCTGTTGTCCTCATACATGTCCTGCTGTCCTCATACATGTCCTGCTGTCCTCATACATGTCCTGCTGTCCTCATACATGTCCTGCTGTCCTCATACATGTCCTGTTGTCTTCATACATGTCCTGTTGTCTTCATACATGTCCTGCTGTCCTCATACATGTCCTGCTGTCCTCATACATGTCCTGCTGTCCTCATACATGTCCTGCTGTCCTCATACATGTCCTGTTGTCTTCATACATATCCTGTTGTCTTCATACATGTCCTGTTGTCTTCATACATGTCCTGCTGTCTTCATACATGTCCTGTTGTCCTCATACATGTCCTGTTGTCTTCATACATGCCCTGCAGACCTCATACATGTCATGTTGTCTTCATACATGTCCTGTTGTCTTCATACATGTCCTGTTGTCTTCATACATGTCCTGCTGTCCTCATACATGTCCTGCTGTCCTCATACATGTCCTGCTGTCCTCATACATGTCCTGCTGTCCTCATACATGTCCTGCTGTCTTCATACATGTCCTGCTGTCCTCATACATGTCCTGCTGTCTTCATACATGTCCTGCTGTCCTCATACATGTCCTGCTGTCTTCATACATGTCCTGCTGTCCTCATACATGTCCTGCTGTCCTCATACATGTCCTGCTGTCCTCATACATGTCCTGCTGTCCTCATACATGTCCTGCTGTCCTCATACATGTCCTGTTGTCTTCATACATGTCCTGTTGTCTTCATACATGTCCTGTTGTCTTCATACATGTCCTGTTGTCTTCATACATGTCCTGTTGTCTTCATACATGTCCTGTTGTCCTCATACATGTCCTGTTGTCTTCATACATGCCCTGCTGTCCTCATACATGTCCTGTTGTCTTCATACATGTCCTGTTGTCTTCATACATGTCCTGTTGTCTTCATACATGTCCTGTTGTCTTCATACATGTCCTGCTGTCTTCATACATGTCCTGCTGTCTTCATACATGTCCTGCTGTCTTCATACATGTCCTGCTGTCCTCATACATGTCCTGCTGTCCTCATACATGTCCTGCTGTCTTCATACATGTCCTGCTGTCCACATACATGTCCTGCTGTCCTCATACATGTCCTGCTGTCTTCATACATGTCCTACTGTCCTCATACATGTCCTGTTGTCTTCATACATGTCCTCATACATGTCCTGCTGTCCTCATACATGTCCTGTTGTCTTCATACATGTCCTGCTGTTTTCACACATGTCCTGCTGTCTTCATGTCCTACTGTCCTCATACATGTCCTGCTGTCTTCATACACGTCCTGCTGTCTTCATACATGTCCTGCTGTCTTCATACATGTCCTGCTGTCTTCATACATGTCCTGCTGTCTTCATACATGTCCTGCTGTCTTCATACATGTCCTGCTGTCCTCATACATGTCCTGCTGTCTTCATACATGTCCTGCTGTCTTCATACATGTCCTGCTGTCTTCATACATGTCCTGCTGTCTTCATACATGTCCTGCTGTCCTCATACATGTCCTGCTGTCTTCATACATGTCCTGCTGTCTTCATACATGTCCTGCTGTCTTCATACATGTCCTGCTGTCTTCATACATGTCCTGCTGTCTTCATACATGTCCTGCTGTCTTCATACATGTCCTGCTGTCTTCATACATGTCCTGCTGTCTTCATACATGTCCTGTTGTCTTCATACATGTCCTGCTGTCTTCATACATGTCCTGTTGTCCTCATACATGTCCTGTTGTCTTCATACATGCCCTGCAGTCCTCATACATGTCATGTTGTCTTCATACATGTCCTGCTGTCTTCATACATGTCCTGCTGTCTTCATACATGTCCTGCTGTCCTCATACATGTCCTGCTGTCCTCATACATGTCCTGCTGTCCTCATACATGTCCTGCTGTCTTCATACATGTCCTGCTGTCCTCATACATGTCCTGCTGTCTTCATACATGTCCTGCTGTCCTCATACATGTCCTGCTGTCCTCATACATGTCCTGCTGTCCTCATACATGTCCTGCTGTCCTCAAACATGTCCTGCTGTCCTCATACATGTCCTGCTGTCTTCATACATGTCCTGCTGTCTTCATACATGTCCTGCTGTCTTCATACATGTCCTGCTGTCTTCATACATGTCCTGCTGTCTTCATACATGTCCTGCTGTCTTCATACATGTCCTGCTGTCTTCATACATGTCCTGCTGTCTTCATACATGTCCTGCTGTCTTCATACATGTCCTGCTGTCTTCATACATGTCCTGCTGTCCTCATACATGTCCTGCTGTCTTCATACATGTCCTGCTGTCTTCATACATGTCCTGCTGTCTTCATACATGTCCTGCTGTCTTCATACATGTCCTGCTGTCCTCATACATGTCCTGCTGTCCTCATACATGTCCTGCTGTCCTCATACATGTCCTGCTGTCCTCATACATGTCCTGCTGTCCTCATACATGTCCTGCTGTCCTCATACATGTCCTGCTGTCCTCATACATGTCCTGCTGTCCTCATACATGTCCTGCTGTCCTCATACATGTCCTGCTGTCCTCATACATGTCCTGCTGTCCTCATACATGTCCTGCTGTCCTCATACATGTCCTGCTGTCCTCATACATGTCCTGCTGTCCTCATACATGTCCTGCTGTCCTCATACATGTCCTGCTGTCCTCATACATGTCCTGCTGTCTTCATACATGTCCTGCTGTCTTCATACATGTCCTGCTGTCTTCATACATGTCCTGCTGTCCTCATACATGTCCTGCTGTCTTCATACATGTCCTGCTGTCCTCATACATGTCCTGCTGTCCTCATACATGTCCTGCTGTCTTCATACATGTCCTGCTGTCTTCATACATGTCCTGCTGTCCTCATACATGTCCTGCTGTCTTCATACATGTCCTGCTGTCCTCATACATGTCCTGCTGTCCTCATACATGTCCTGCTGTCCTCATACATGTCCTGCTGTCCTCATACATGTCCTGCTGTCCTCATACATGTCCTGCTGTCCTCATACATGTCCTGCTGTCTTCATACATGTCCTGCTGTCTTCATACATGTCCTGCTGTCTTCATACATGTCCTGCTGTCCTCATACATGTCCTGCTGTCTTCATACATGTCCTGCTGTCTTCATACATGTCCTGCTGTCCTCATACATGTCCTGCTGTCCTCATACATGTCCTGCTGTCCTCATACATGTCCTGCTGTCCTCATACATGTCCTGCTGTCTTCATACATGTCCTGCTGTCTTCATACATGTCCTGCTGTCCTCATACATGTCCTGCTGTCCTCATACATGTCCTGCTGTCTTCATACATATCCTGCTGTCTTCATACATGTCCTGCTGTCTTCATACATGTCCTGCTGTCTTCATACATGTCCTGCTGTCCTCATACATGTCCTGTTGTCTTCATACATGCCCTGCAGACCTCATACATGTCATGTTGTCTTCATACATGTCCTGTTGTCTTCATACATGTCCTGCTGTCTTCATACATGTCCTGCTGTCTTCATACATGTCCTGTTGTCTTCATACATGTCCTGCTGTCCTCATACATGTCCTGCTGTCTTCATACATGTCCTGCTGTCTTCATACATGTCCTGCTGTCTTCATACATGTCCTGCTGTCTTCATACATGTCCTGCTGTCTTCATACATGTCCTGCTGTCTTCATACATGTCCTGCTGTCTTCATACATGTCCTGCTGTCTTCATACATGTCCTGCTGTCTTCATACATGTCCTGCTGTCTTCATACATGTCCTGCTGTCCTCATACATGTCCTGCTGTCCTCATACATGTCCTGCTGTCCTCATACATGTCCTGCTGTCTTCATACATATCCTGCTGTCTTCATACATGTCCTGCTGTCTTCATGTCCTGTGTCTCATACATGTCCTGTTGTCCTCATACATGTCCTGTTGTCTTCATACATGCCCTGCAGACCTCATACATGTCATGTTGTCCTCATACATGTCCTGTTGTCTTCATACATGCCCTGCAGACCTCATACATGTCATGCTGTCCTCATACATGTCCTGCTGTCCTCATACATGTCCTGCTGTCCTCATACATGTCCTGCTGTCCTCATACATGTCCTGCTGTCCTCATACATGTCCTGCTGTCCTCATACATGTCCTGCTGTCCTCATACATGTCCTGCTGTCCTCATACATGTCCTGCTGTCTTCATACATGTCCTGCTGTCCTCATACATGTCCTGCTGTCCTCATACATGTCCTGCTGTCCTCATACATGTCCTGCTGTCCTCATACATGTCCTGCTGTCCTCATACATGTCCTGCTGTCCTCATACATATCCTGCTGTCCTCATACATGTCCTGCTGTCCTCATACATGTCCTGCTGTCCTCATACATGTCCTGCTGTCTTCATACATGTCCTGCTGTCTCATACATGTCCTGCTGTCTTCATACATGCCCTGCTGTCCTCATACATGTCCTGCTGTCCTCATACATGTCCTGCTGTCTTCATACATGTCCTGCTGTCCTCATACATGTCCTGTTGTCTTCATACATGTCCTGTTGTCTTCATACATGTCCTGTTGTCTTCATACATGTCCTGCTGTCTTCATACATGTCCTGCTGTCTTCATACATGTCCTGCTGTCTTCATACATGTCCTGCTGTCCTCATACATGTCCTGCTGTCCTCATACATGTCCTGCTGTCTTCATACATGTCCTGCTGTCCACATACATGTCCTGCTGTTCATACATGTCCTGCTGTCTTCATACATGTCCTACTGTCCTCATACATGTCCTGTTGTCTTCATACATGTCCTCATACATGTCCTGCTGTCCTCATACATGTCCTGCTGTCTTCATACATGTCCTGCTGTCTTCATACATGTCCTGCTGTCTTCATGTCCTCTGTCCTCATACATGTCCTGCTGTCTTCATACATGTCCTGCTGTCTTCATACATGTCCTGCTGTCTTCATACATGTCCTGCTGTCTTCATACATGTCCTGCTGTCCTCATACATGTCCTGCTGTCTTCATACATGTCCTGCTGTCCTCATACATGTCCTGCTGTCTTCATACATGTCCTGCTGTCTTCATACATGTCCTGCTGTCTTCATACATGTCCTGCTGTCTTCATACATGTCCTGCTGTCTTCATACATGTCCTGCTGTCTTCATACATGTCCTGCTGTCTTCATACATGTCCTGCTGTCCTCATACATGTCCTGCTGTCTTCATACATGTCCTGCTGTCTTCATACATGTCCTGCTGTCTTCATACATGTCCTGCTGTCTTCATACATGTCCTGCTGTCCTCATACATGTCCTGCTGTCTTCATACATGTCCTGCTGTCCTCATACATGTCCTGCTGTCCTCATACATGTCCTGCTGTCTTCATACATGTCCTGCTGTCCTCATACATGTCCTGCTGTCTCATACATGTCCTGTGTCTTCATACATGTCCTGCTGTCTTCATACATGTCCTGCTGTCTTCATACATGTCCTGCTGTCCTCATACATGTCCTGCTGTCTTCATACATGTCCTACTGTCTTCATACATGTCCTGCTGTCCTCATACATGTCCTGCTGTCCTCATACATGTCCTGCTGTCTTCATACATGTCCTACTGTCTTCATACATGTCCTGCTGTCCTCATACATGTCCTGCTGTCTTCATACATGTCCTGCTGTCCTCATACATGTCCTGCTGTCTCATACATGTCCTGCTGTCTTCATACATGTCCTGCTGTCCTCATACATGTCCTGCTGTCCTCATACATGTCCTGCTGTCTTCATACATGTCCTGCTGTCTTCATACATGTCCTGCTGTCCTCATACATGTCCTGCTGTCCTCATACATGTCCTGCTGTCTTCATACATGTCCTGCTGTCCTCATACATGTCCTGCTGTCCTCATACATGTCCTGCTGTCTTCATACATGTCCTGCTGTCCTCATACATGTCCTGCTGTCCTCATACATGTCCTGCTGTCCTCATACATGTCCTGCTGTCCTCATACATGTCCTGCTGTCCTCATACATGTCCTGCTGTCCTCATACATGTCCTGCTGTCTCATACATGTCCTGCTGTCCTCATACATGTCCTGCTGTCCTCATACATGTCCTGCTGTCTTCATACATGTCCTGCTGTCTTCATACATGTCCTGCTGTCTCATACATGTCCTGCTGTCTTCATACATGTCCTGCTGTCCTCATACATGTCCTGCTGTCTTCATACATGTCCTGCTGTCTCATACATGTCCTGCTGTCCTCATACATGTCCTGCTGTCTTCATACATGTCCTGCTGTCCTCATACATGTCCTGCTGTCCTCATACATGTCCTGCTGTCTTCATACATGTCCTGCTGTCCTCATACATGTCCTGCTGTCTTCATACATGTCCTGCTGTCTTCATACATGTCCTGCTGTCTTCATACATGTCCTGCTGTCTTCATACATGTCCTGCTGTCCTCATACATGTCCTGCTGTCCTCATACATGTCCTGCTGTCTTCATACATGTCCTGCTGTCTTCATACATGTCCTGCTGTCTTCATACATGTCCTGCTGTCTTCATACATGTCCTGCTGTCTTCATACATGTCCTGCTGTCCTCATACATGTCCTGCTGTCTTCATACATGTCCTGCTGTCTTCATACATGTCCTGCTGTCCTCATACATGTCCTGCTGTCTTCATACATGTCCTGCTGTCTTCATACATGTCCTGCTGTCTTCATACATGTCCTGCTGTCTTCATACATGTCCTGCTGTCTTCATACATGTCCTGCTGTCTTCATACATGTCCTGCTGTCCTCATACATGTCCTGCTGTCCTCATACATGTCCTGCTGTCTTCATACATGTCCTGCTGTCCACATACATGTCCTGCTGTCCTCATACATGTCCTGCTGTCTTCATACATGTCCTACTGTCCTCATACATGTCCTGTTGTCTTCATACATGTCCTCATACATGTCCTGCTGTCCTCATACATGTCCTGTTGTCTTCATACATGTCCTGCTGTTTTCACACATGTCCTGCTGTCTTCATGTCCTACTGTCCTCATACATGTCCTGCTGTCTTCATACACGTCCTGCTGTCTTCATACATGTCCTGTTGTCTTCATACATGTCCTGCTGTCTTCATACATGTCCTGCTGTCCTCATACATGTCCTGCTGTCTTCATACATGTCCTGCTGTCCTCATACATGTCCTGCTGTCTTCATACATGTCCTGCTGTCTTCATACATGTCCTGCTGTCTCATACATGTCCTGCTGTCTTCATACATGTCCTGCTGTCTTCATACATGTCCTGCTGTCTTCATACATGTCCTGCTGTCTTCATACATGTCCTGCTGTCCTCATACATGTCCTGCTGTCTTCATACATGTCCTGCTGTCTTCATACATGTCCTGCTGTCTCATACATGTCCTGCTGTCTTCATACATGTCCTGCTGTCTTCATACATGTCCTACTGTCTTCATACATGTCCTGCTGTCTTCATACATGTCCTGCTGTCCTCATACATGTCCTGCTGTCTTCATACATGTCCTACTGTCTTCATACATGTCCTGCTGTCCTCATACATGTCCTGCTGTCCTCATACATGTCCTGCTGTCTCTCATACATGTCCTGCTGTCTTCATACATGTCCTGCTGTCCTCATACATGTCCTGCTGTCCTCATACATGTCCTGTTGTCTTCATACATATCTTGTTGTCTTCATACATGTCCTGTTGTCTTCATACATGTCCTGCTGTCTTCATACATGTCCTGTTGTCCTCATACATGTCCTGTTGTCTTCATACATGCCCTGCAGACCTCATACATGTCATGTTGTCTTCATACATGTCCTGTTGTCTTCATACATGTCCTGTTGTCTTCATACATGTCCTGTTGTCTTCATACATGTCCTGTTGTCTTCATACATGTCCTGCTGTCCTCATACATGTCCTGCTGTCCTCATACATGTCCTGCTGTCCTCATACATGTCCTGTTGTCTTCATACATATCCTGTTGTCTTCATACATGTCCTGTTGTCTTCATACATGTCCTGTTGTCTTCATACATGTCCTGTTGTCCTCATACATGTCCTGTTGTCTTCATACATGTCCTGCTGTCCTCATACATGTCCTGCTGTCCTCATACATGTCCTGTTGTCTTCATACATGTCCTGTTGTCTTCATACATGTCCTGTTGTCTTCATACATGTCCTGCTGTCCTCATACATGTCCTGCTGTCCTCATACATGTCCTGCTGTCCTCATACATGTCCTGTTGTCTTCATACATATCCTGTTGTCTTCATACATGTCCTGTTGTCTTCATACATGTCCTGCTGTCTTCATACATGTCCTGTTGTCCTCATACATGTCCTGTTGTCTTCATACATGCCCTGCAGACCTCATACATGTCATGTTGTCTTCATACATGTCCTGTTGTCTTCATACATGTCCTGTTGTCTTCATACATGTCCTGCTGTCCTCATACATGTCCTGCTGTCCTCATACATGTCCTGCTGTCCTCATACATGTCCTGCTGTCCTCATACATGTCCTGCTGTCTTCATACATGTCCTGCTGTCCTCATACATGTCCTGCTGTCTTCATACATGTCCTGCTGTCCTCATACATGTCCTGCTGTCTTCATACATGTCCTGCTGTCCTCATACATGTCCTGCTGTCCTCATACATGTCCTGCTGTCCTCATACATGTCCTGCTGTCCTCATACATGTCCTGCTGTCCTCATACATGTCCTGTTGTCTTCATACATGTCCTGTTGTCTTCATACATGTCCTGTTGTCTTCATACATGTCCTGTTGTCTTCATACATGTCCTGTTGTCTTCATACATGTCCTGTTGTCCTCATACATGTCCTGTTGTCTTCATACATGCCCTGCTGTCCTCATACATGTCCTGTTGTCTTCATACATGTCCTGTTGTCTTCATACATGTCCTGTTGTCTTCATACATGTCCTGTTGTCTTCATACATGTCCTGTTGTCTTCATACATGTCCTGTTGTCTTCATACATGTCCTGCTGTCTTCATACATGTCCTGCTGTCCTCATACATGTCCTGCTTTCCTCATACATGTCCTGCTGTCTTCATACATGTCCTGCTGTCCACATACATGTCCTGCTGTCCTCATACATGTCCTGCTGTCTTCATACATGTCCTACTGTCCTCATACATGTCCTGTTGTCTTCATACATGTCCTCATACATGTCCTGCTGTCCTCATACATGTCCTGTTGTCTTCATACATGTCCTGCTGTTTTCACACATGTCCTGCTGTCTTCATGTCCTACTGTCCTCATACATGTCCTGCTGTCTTCATACACGTCCTGCTGTCTTCATACATGTCCTGTTGTCTTCATACATGTCCTGCTGTCTTCATACATGTCCTGCTGTCCTCATACATGTCCTGCTGTCTTCATACATGTCCTGCTGTCCTCATACATGTCCTGCTGTCTTCATACATGTCCTGCTGTCTTCATACATGTCCTGCTGTCTTCATACATGTCCTGCTGTCTTCATACATGTCCTGCTGTCCTCATACATGTCCTGCTGTCTTCATACATGTCCTGCTG
>JBBPBX010080046.1:0-16255 GCA_038048925.1 Garcialebias charrua
TATATATATATATATATATATGCATATATGCCATGCCCACTTCTCCACTCATGACACACTGTAGGAGTAAGTTTCTCCTTCAGCTGTGGGCTGAGCAGGTGCTGAATCATTTAAAATAATTCATCTTAAATAATAATTCAATGCCAATCATGCATCTCATGCATCAATCAGCCAATTGTGTGACATATCTAATCTTACTTTGAAAAACCGTGAACAATCGAGTCCGCGAAAGTTGAACCGCTAAGTAGCAAGTGATTACAGAGTTTTGTTGTGTTTGCTGCAGAATAGTGCCAGTTATTGAAATATTCTCAGAAGCTAAATGTTTATAAAAGGTTAGTCGACATTGTGGTGTTTCTTTGGTTTTTTTATTTTTTTTTTTTTTTTTTTATTTTTTTTTATAAAAGAAACAAGTACAAAAAAAACTTACAATGTCAAACATGGCTCGAGACTTAAGGCATGCATAGCACAAAAGAGAATAAAGGCACATAAACAAAAACAAAAATGTGTCTTGGGCAGCTTACAACAGAAATTCGTTACAGATTGTTTTAGTTTTTAAAGCTTTGGCATTAGTACAGTACTTTAAAGTAGCTAAGTAAGAGGAAATATAATTAGAAAACACTATAAATCTAGGTTTTAGCAAGGAGAATTTACAACTGTGGATGTAAAATTTGGCTAAGAGTAGTATTAAATTTACAACAAAAACTTTCTCACTTGAAATATTTGGACAAAAGAAACCAAACAGTATAATTTTAGCGTCAAATGGTAGGTCAATTTCTAACTTTCTATTTACATACATGAAAATGTCTTTCCAGAACAGCTGAGTATGAGAACAGTCCCAGAAGAGATGGATGATGGTCTCCTCAGAGCTGTGGCAGAGTGAACACATTGGGTCTACGTTTGGACGGTACTTGGAGATTATATAGTTTACAGGATAACATTTATGCAGAATCTTTAGGGACACTTCTCGAATCTTATTAGTTATAAAGTATTTTCTAGGTAACAACCAAACATCTTTCCAACAGATATCATTAAATAAATTATCCCAGAAGAATATAGAAGCAGGTTTACTAATACATTCTCTAATTATTAATTCTCTAATACATTTGTTATTTGTTTTTTCACTTAAAAAAGGGTCAGAGTTACCAATGAATAATTCTTCAGTTAAATAGTTCGTGCTGTTTTGTACAGGATTTGACATCAACATTTTTACACCAGATGGAATTGCATCAAAGACAATTGCAAATTCTTTTGGTAGTACTGGAAAGTTATACGTAGTTAAAAATTCACTGTAAGAGTAAGTGTTGCCGTCTTTGTTGAATAACTGATGTACATGAACTATTCCTCTGTCAAACCAATTTTTAAAGAAAATAGATTTATGTTTAAAACAAATGTCTTTGTTATTCCAAATATAGTATTTGTGTGGAGAGAAATTGTGTTTGTGAACCAGAGACCAGCACAAAAACAGCTGTTTGTGGAAATTGGAGAGTTTGATCGGAATTTTGTCAATGTTGTAATTACACCTTAAAATAAAAGATAGACCACCCAATGCTTCAAATACATGTGTTGAAATGAAGTTCCACAAAGAGTTTGGATTTAAGAGATATCTTTTGATCCATTTAATTTTAAAGGAGGAGTTTAGAGTCTGTAAGTCTAATACATTAAACCCACCAGAGCACAGCTTATTTATCATTACATTTGTATTTATAAATAGATGTAAATATAATCTTATTGTGTATATTGCTAGTGCAATACAGTGTCTATATAACGTTATTTTCATGTGAACGTCCATCTTAAGTATACCATATTATAACAACATCTCTCACATTTATAACAAACCAAACCGTTTTAAAATCGGTTGAAAATTAAGCAAGTTATGGTTATTTTAATAGTAAATGCCCCATTCACATTCATGTTAAGAGTGGGCGTTCTGTCTGTGGCAAGATGGCCGCCGTCTGACGATGTCGGTCTCCATTGGCCAACAGCGGGGATGTCTTATCTAGTGTATATATTATCTGTGGTCTCTGCTGTCTGGGTATAAAACTGTAGTCACGCCCCCGAGAAGGTCACTCCCCCTGCAGAGCTCAGGGCGGAGTTGGATCAGAGATTAGCAACATAGCATTAGCATAGAAGAGCTACGATGTTCCATAAAGCTCTTCAAACTGATGTTCATTGCCCACCCACCCTTACACCATCAGGTTACAATCCGTTTGGAGGTGAGTCCCATTTTACACCTTTCCATTCCATAATTTATCTTTTGAGTATATGACGTGTTTCTTCATGTGCTGTTTATTGCGGCCTGCAGCTTTGCTTCGGTGTGGCTCGCCCCACATAGGTCGTGGCGTTCTGTTGCTGATCAATGTTAGTTTGTGTTGCAGTTGTGTTTAGATGCTAAGAATCTAGTGTTTCTTATGAACACCGCAGAGTGTGTGAACTCTTATGAACTCAGATAAGGAAGACCGCGACATCAAAAACCAATGGAGACTTGCTGTTGCTAATTATAGCTGTTGTACTAGTTACGATGTTTTAGACACGGTGTTCTTTTGCTGCAAATAATGTTGTGGATCAAAGGTATATATGTGTACTTGGTGAATGAGTATAATGGGCAGCAGTATTTATTTTGCACTGGGTCATCTGTTTGACAGATCAAACAGTAATTTTTCTCAAGTACAGTATGCTTGTTTGTAAGGTGATTAAAATTTGTTTTTTTGTTTTTAGCTCCATGAGGCATTACACATCCAGGAAATCTGAGCTGTGCTTCACAGACATCAAGCATCAAGGAGACATGTTCACATGTCACTTTGGAGGTGACATGAGAACTGATTCACCAGGTACATGTATTCATGTTTTATTTATTACCTTTGTACCCTACCCTCTGTCTGCAGGTATTAATATTATTATTTAATTATTATGTTTTTATTTATTATTTTATTTATTACTTTTATTATGGCGGACATTATATTAAAAAAAGTTTATGCAACATTAATTCTTGTTTATTTCTTCATTGCTACCTGTCCCAACATTTTGGGGATTTGTTGACACTGTGAAATTTTGAATCAACATCTTTCTCCATTAAAATGTTACATTTACTCAGATTAAACTTTTGATCTTTTCTCTTTTCAGGACTGCAAATATCCAGGGTCGGGATGGAGTGGGAAGTCGACAGCTGCATCGTGTCCCAGATTTGTCCTCATGCATGAGGCAAAAAATAAATAAAGAAAGAAATTGATTACAAAAACTAGTTGTTTATGATTCATTTTATTAACAGTAAGTTAATTCAAAACAACAAAAAGGTTCTGTGTTGTGTCACACGGGACACCACCTCCAGCTCCTCTGTATGGATGCAGTGGAACGCAGAACGAGGAGTTCCAACCACCTTCAAGATGCTGCACCTGCCAGCCAGAAACAAACACCAGGATCTCAGCTGTACCAACATTGTCATGGATGCAGGTCTCAGGAGAAGCAGCAGCTCTGGCCGAGACTCTGCATCATCATGGGATCGTCTGAGTTAAAGTAATCCTGGCTGCAATTACTCTGCGTGGCTGCTGGGTGCTTGAGTCATCACAGTTCTCTGAAAAAAACATTTGAAAGGATACAGTATTGTTAAATTCATTGCAATTTGTTTGGTTTGCATTAAAAAAAATATTTCTAATAAATCTTACCAGCTGTGCTCAGTTTTGATTAGCCGACACATAGCTTAAACAAATACTGTATACACGTCCTAACAAATATATCATACAAGCTTATAGAATGTTTCTAAACATGGATCTTTGGAAAACAAAATATTTTACCACTGTTTAGTGCTCATTTATAGTAAATTCAAAAAACGTGTGTTCAGTTCTAGGTTGCATATTAAAATTAAGCCAAAACGTCAAAAAAATCGAGGATAGGAAAAATATATTTTAAAATAAAATATATTATGAAACGTTACTTTTGTAATGTGATAAGTAATAAGATGTGGTGAATTAAAGTCACTGCAGCTGGCCTACAACACTTGTGATCCAAACAAAGACAAAAACACAGCTGTACACAGCTAAACACGTTTTTAATGTGTTCTGTGTTCAGAAGCAACAACTGTGTACAAGTTTAGGCATTTACTTACTGAAGACGTGACTATCCGCCATTTTGAAATCTAAACTTGGGGAGGGGTGGGAGTTTACCACTAGAGGGGGCGTGAACACAGGACAACCCCCAACCTCCTCCCCTGCTTGACTCTCTACACGCCCATATTGAGGGAGATTTTCAAACTGCTTCGGGGGAGGAGTTACCGATCCACAGGGTGTGGAGTCGCTCTTTAAATGAATTCAAGATATCTGAAATATTTTATCATGTGGACGGCGTTTCTATTTAAGATATCTGGAATTCACATTTTGACTAGTCAGAATGACGTACGAGATATCTTGAATTATCATTTTGACTAGTCAAATATGTCACAGTTTTACGCAGGCGGAAATAGGTCTGCTAAATCTTGTCAGGAGGACCCATCAGGTCTGTCCAACCAGAGCCCTATATAGAGAGAGTTGCGACACTCTTTGTACTCGCCGCTAGGTGGTCACGTGGTTCATGCAGCTCTCAATAGTTCCACACAGCTCGTCGCTGCCAGTCAGTTTGAGCAGCTACTGGCGCAACAGAACACAAAATTCTACTTTTCTTACATTGTCCGGTGTCTTTCAGTAATTATTGAACAGTAACAAACTGATTACTTAACTGATTACTGATTATTTCACTGACTATGCGTTTTATTAAAGTCTTTTTAGACGTGGCAGATGTATTTCTCATTACAGTGAAACGAAACTGTAAACACATTTGTTTGGAAAAAAAATGTCTATGCAATACAATGATCAAAATAGCCATTTCAACAGTGTTTTATAATGTTACACATGTAAAAAAAAAAAGAAGAAAATAGAGTAACACTTATTAGAAAGCTAGTTCTGATGTTCTGTGCATGAGAATGATCTACCTTGTCCTCCATGCCATCAGTATCTGCTCCAGCTTACCTTAGATCTGGGATGAAGTCTTCATTTCTGCACATTATATAATTGTTCTATTTGTTTTTTTTTATTAGCAACTGAGTACCTGGATAACAGAGTTGATTGTGCTTGTAGCCTGACTACTACTGTAAAATTGTAATTCACTGATTAAAATGTTACTGTTTCTAGTTATAATCATAACAGATGACAAAATAAGTGTTAATTGTGTAAAAATAAATTACAAAACAATTATAAAATATGTAAAATGTAAAACAAGCTTTAATGAAGTACATTTACTACTATTGTTTATTAATTACATCATATCAAGTCAGCAGGTGCAACATCACCATCATCACAACAACACAGACTGAGTGCTGTAAATTTAATCTGCAAAAACATTTTCAATCAGGGCTCAAAATATTTATACTATTTATTAATTACATACAGGAAGCACAACAAGATGGAAGCAAGTGGTGTCTTACCATTTCAGTGGCAATTCTACCAATGGGTCAAATTATAAGCCAATCATTCTAGAAATAATTGAAAGAGCAGCTTCCATAGGCCTTCTCGTGCTAAACATCACTACTGACATGAGCAGTGCTAACAGAGCGATGTGGCGGGCATTTGGAGTGGGCCACAACAAAACATCTGTCCAACACCCAGCAAGACCAGATAAAAGGCTTTACTTCATGTCCCACATCTGGTAAAGAATTTGAAGAGTGCCCTGGTTCGTGGACAGACTTTTATAATTCCACCAGACGTGCTAAATGAGGGACTTCAACACAATGAAGTTTCACTTGATTCAATGAAAGATATGGTTGAATTTCAGGAAGAAATGCCTTTCAAAATTGCATCAAATCTTACAAAAAACTCTTCAGCCAAGTCATTTTAAGAAAATGAAGGTGGAGCCTGCAATGCATGTTTTCAGCAAGTCAGCAAGTGCAGGTGTGAAATATATGGTGGAGCAGGAGCAGCAGCGACGTCCCTCCAACCTAACAACAGCCTGGTTTCTGGAGCAGGTGAACCACTGGTTTGATCTGATGTCCTCTCGCCACCCCGTGTCTTCTGGCAGAGTTCCTGGACATTAAGGAGACATTTCACAGTCCTGGCCTAAGTGTGGAGCAGCTGATTGGAAACACAGGTCCTTCTGAGTGATTTCATCAACAGTGAAACCTGTATTCTGTACCATCTTACAGGGTACATAGTAAATAAAGTCATCAAACATTCAAACATCTGTGATGGATGCTCAAGTTCAAATAAGCAAAAATGATGAGACTCTGGAAGGAGAGCATGGTACCTTACTGACACTGAAGGAATTCAAACCAGGAGTCCTGTGTAGGCCATCACATGAAGCCTTCAGTCTGGTCCAGAAAGTTGAAGGGCTTTTCAGAACAAGGACCAGCCAATCCTTTATGGAGCTCCCCAACGCCTTTGATACTCTACTGAGAGAAGCAAGTGTATTAGAAAGCATGCTTCCTTCATGTCATGATGTACAAAGAAAAATAACCAGCAGGTTCATCAGGCTGAGACTCAGAATAGCAGCAAAACACATCTTAAATGAAAGAAAAAGAATTCTGTGCAATGCTGGGCATCTTGGAAGTAAAAGCCAGACAAAAAACATGAGGAAAAAACAAACAGCATCTTGTGCCACAACAAGCATGCCCCCACCAAACACCTTGATTGTTGCCATGGAGGAGTTTGGGCTATCATTTGAAAATGCCACACCGCCCAGTGCAGCTTCAACACCTGTACATATGGATGGTATGCTTAGAGGGATTTTTATGTCTCTTACATTTATTTAATTTCACTGATTATGCATAAATTTATTCATATAAAAGTGTTGTCATCCTCTGTAAATTTCTGAAAAAGTTGTTGCAAGCTTGTATTTGGTATTTGAAAAACTAATTTCTAATCACTTTAATTTGATTTTTATTTTTGACAGCCTCCCCATCAACCAGTCAGCTCCAGCACTTCACAATTTACTTACCAGCTCCATCACTCCATCAATGAGGACTGACCAGTTCAGTAAATCAGAAAAAAAAATGAAGATGGACATGAATGTGATAGTTTAAAAAAAAATGTTACAGTTCTACAGTTTATTGATGCTGATATATTCTTAGTAATAATTCTTATTTCTTGTTGTGTCTTGAAAGAGAGTCTCATCTGAACTTGACCCATGATTACCATATGCTAAACTAATAATATAAAACAAATTTAAATTAACAGTCCTGCAGTAAAAAGGTGTGAAGGTTATGGTGTTAAATTGGAAAGGAAGGACTGCAATAGGTCAGGGAGTTAGGTTATGGAACGAAGAGGAAACTGATATTAAAGAAGCTAAATCAATAATTATATTTAAAAGAAAGATCAAGGATAAATTGTTAAGGAAATATGTTTAACGAAGACACGAGTTTAAATAGTAATTCTTGTGATTGAGGGAGTTAATGAGTTATCCGATTTTCTTTTTTGTATTTAATGAAGTTTGTTTGTTTGCATTGTTTGTTAGAAAATAAGGGGCAGATACAATAAGATTTTTTTTCTTCATCTGCCAACTTTCATTTTATATTTTAAATTTTCTTGTTATCTGTGTGTTAAATTGTTTTATTTTGTGTCTTTTATTATTATAAAATGAGTGCATCAATAAATCAAATCAAATTAATTTCATTCAAACATGTTGATTAAAAATTATTGTTTTGGGAAGACAGAAAACGAGTGCCTTTGTGATGATTTGAATGCAGTTCACTGAAAATTAAATAAACCACATCAAATCTCAGGGAAAAAGACTATATTTTCTAGTTGAGAGTCCAGTAACTGGAATTACCATAAAAATAATAAATAAATAAAAACTTTCAAAATTTAAGCTGTACTGAATATTTTAACACGCTGAATTAGACAGAAATGGATCAGTTTAAAACAGTCATGATTGCAGCTACTAGCAATTTAACATGTTTAATGAAGAAAAACTGGCGACATGAAGTATTAATGTTGATAAAATAGTACAGAATAGTCAGCTAACGCTTCACAAGGGCAAAAGAAAATTGTATTTTTATCAACTTACCGGAGAAAACACGTCTGAAACATCAACAATGAACGACGTTTGATTCTTCTTCTTCTTCTTCCGTGAGGTTTAACGGCAGCTTACAACCTTCCGGTGTATTACCGCCATCTAATGGTCCCATCCCTAAACTATTTACAGTCTTCCAAAAAAAAAACAAGTCTGGTCCTCTGGACATCCAAAAATAAAACAAAACAAAGCAAAAAAAAAAAAAAAATCGTAGACCTACAGTCTTCTGCTTAGACCTGTCGACGTCAAGAAATACATAAAGTATTTGCGTCCACCTTTACTAGATCCCCATTCCAAAACGCTCTTCAAACTGATCGGGCTCGTGACGTCATGTTTCATATGGTCCAGTAGAGTCTGCCTTTCCGCTGAATATGCAGAACATTCCAAAATGACGTGCTGCACTGACTCTGTTTGCTGGCAAAAATCACAACTTCCACTATCGCGTTTCCCTATAATAAACAAAGTACTGTTCAGATTTGTATGACCTATTCTTAATCTTGTTATTATTGATTCCTCCCTCCTATTCCCTCCATGATATCTGTTACTGATGACTGAATTCTGAACTGCATATAGATGTCTCCCCTTTGTTTCATGGTCCCACCTTTGTTGCCATAACTGATTAATATGTGACCAAACAATACTTTTTCCTTCTGTCTTGCATAATTGGATATGCATATCAACACTGTCTCTAGTAACGGAACGTTTAGCAATTCTGTCAGCCAGTTCATTACCCCGAATCCCCCTATGAGCAGGTACCCACATAAATACAACACTCCTACCTTCCTTAACCAGCTGTGAATGGGAAATCTTAGTCCTTGTTAATAAATCCTGTCTCGCTTTTGATGTACCTGATGACATGGCTGACAAGGCAGAAGCAGAATCACTGCAAATGATCACCTTGGGCAATGAAGACAATTTAGTCCATTCTAAGGCCAGATAAATGGCGTATAGTTCAACCGAAAACACATTTAAAAAGTCTGAAGTGCGCTTACCTATTTCAATTTTTAATTCAGGGACAACAACTGCACAACTAGTTCTGCCTGAATCTGGGTCTTTAGATCCATCTGTAAAGACCTGTACATACTCCGAATATGTTCTATCCACATAAAAGTTGAATAGACTGCACAGTTCTGCGTCCTCGTTTCGTCTCCTAATTTTTAATAATCCCATGTCCACTCGTGGCTCTTTCATTAGCCAAAAAGGAACATTTGACCAGATGACAGTAGGACTAAACTTAACTTCAGACACACCACATGCTCTCGCAGAGTCTGCCCCTACCCATCCAAAGCTCAGTGTTAGCTTCCTTTGCCTTTCCCAAGTGTCCTGTAGCACAGAGTGTGTAGGATGACTGTCAAGATGCCCTTTCAGATGAATCCAATAATTAACCATTAGCTGTTTCCTTCGAAGACACAACGGAATCTCCCCCGATTCAACTAATATAGCACACACTGGTGAAGTTTTGACAGCTCCAACACATAATCTCAGCGCTCTAACCTGAATGATATCTAATCGTTTTAGAGACGATTTAGCTGCAGATCCATACACTATACACCCATAATCTAATCTGGACTTAATCAAAGACGTATAAATATGTTTTAATGATTTAAAATCTGCACCCCAGTTAACTCCCACCAAACACCTCATAACATTTAAAACCTTCTTACATTTATCAATTACCCAATCTATATGAAGATTCCAGGTCAAGTGAGAATCAAAATAAACACCTAAGAAGCGAAAAACATCGACTATCTCTAGATTTTTTCCATACAATTTCAGGTTAAATTCACCTCTGTCCCTTTTCCTAGTAAATAGCATTGCTTTAGTTTTATCAACAGAGAACCTAAATCCCCAAGTTTTACTCCATAGTTCAACTTGATTTATGCCTTCTTGAAGCTTGCGCGTAATGAAATCTAAATTTCGTCCCCTTTTCCATAGTGCCCCATCATCAGCAAACAAAGACCTCCCTATGTCAGGGCCTACAGACATATACACATCATTTATCATAATTGTGAATAAAATCGGACTAATCACACTCCCTTGCGGCGTTCCATTATGTACTTCAAATTTACTCGACACTGCAGTACAGACTTTAACCCGGATAGACCTGCCAGTCAGAAAGTCCATTATCCAATTAAACATTCTGCCCTTAATGCCCAATAAACGAAGTTTAATTAGCAGCCCGTCTTTCCACAACATGTCGTAAGCCTTTTCAACATCAAAAAATACTGCAGCCACTGACTCCTTATTTACTTGAGCCTTTCTTATCTCATCTTCCAAACACAACACAGCATCCATAGTACCCCGTCCTTTCCTGAAGCCACTCTGACAAGCAGTTATTAGCAGATTCTTTTCCAATGTATAACTCAACCTCTCATTTACCATGCGTTCCATCAGTTTACAGATATGCGATGTTAGAGCAATTGGCCTATAATTTGACGGGTTACTAGCATCTTTCCCAGGTTTTTTAATAGGAATAACTATGGCTTCCTTCCAGCTTTCAGGCAAAGTACCCTCCGTCCACACTTTATTAAACAACAACAATAGAATTCTCAACCCAATTTCACTCAAGTTACTCAACATTATATAACAAATTTCATCCTTTCCAGGAGCAGTCATCCCAGATTTAGCTAGGGCCCACCTCAACTCCTGCAACGTGAACACAACATTAAACTCATTCGCAACATGCTCATCCTTCCTCAACACGTCGGAATACACAGCCCTCATTCTTTCTCTATTACCTATCTCTTCCACAGTCAAATTACCTATACTATGTACCTTCGCTAAAGTGCCTGCCAAGAGTTCAGCTTTACCCTCATTTGTTTCCACTAAAACATTTTCACTATTAACAAGTCCAGGATACGCCCAATTCCTTCTATCACCTCCCATCTTTCTTATCATATTCCAGATGTCACCCACAGGAGTTGTATTCCCAATCGTATTGCAAAATTTCCTCCAGTACTCCCTCTTAGCCTGACGAATTGTTTTCCTTACCATAGCTTGTGCTTTCTTAAATTCAATCAAATGCTGGAAAATGTGTGTCCTTTTCAACACTTTAAATGCTTTATTGCGTTTTTTAATTGCCTCTTTACACAAACTATTCCACCAGGGGACAGCTTTCCTCTTATTAATTCCTTTACTTTTGGGTATAGACTTAACCGCAGCTGCTCTGACACATTCAGAAAAAATACAACTTAAATCTTCAACAGACTCACTGCCCTTTATATTGTTGAACAGGATATCACTCTGCCTTCTAAATCCCCCCCAATCAGCTTTATCAAAAATCCATTTACCCCCCCTCCCTGACTCTTCAACATGTAGCTGATACTGCACTGTACAAAATAAAGGATAATGATCACTCCCCATTGTGCATTCCTGACACACATTCCACTCACATATAGTAGCTATGTTACTTGACACCAGAGTTAGGTCAAGGACGGATTCCCTTCCTGAATGAACATCTATCCTAGTTTTTCTACCATCATTTAAACAAACAAGATCTCGACCATCTAACAAATCTTCAATCACGTGACCATTACAATCTGTCCTTTCACTACCCCACAATGAGTTATGTGCATTAAAGTCCCCACACCAAACCAACCTTGAAGCCCCCTGACCGATCGATTCCAGTTTATCTAGTTCAAGTCTTTTACACGGATTATAATAATTTACCACCACTATTTTTACACCCTTTGCCCATATTTCCACCACCACACATTCCAGATCCACATTTTCCTCTAATGATCTATAAGAGATCCCCTGTTTCAAAAAAGTTGCACACCCCCCTCCAGGCCCCTCCTTTCGATCATTCCTAATGATATCATAACCTTGTAACACAAAATCCAATCTAGGCTTAAGCCATGTCTCCTGTACACATATTATATCTGGTTTGTCCTTCCCATCATCTATAAACTTCTTGAATTCCTGACCATTTGCAATTAAACTCCTTGCATTCCATTGTAAAAGAAGAATTGTAACTAAGAACAGTCGGTACATGGGTCTTGACCTGCCCGCACACTGAGTTCATCTCTGACCTCTTCCCACTTTAGTCCTACCATACCAAGATGATGAACTGCTGCCTTAACAATTACTTGTAATCTCTCCGTTTTAGACTTGACATCATAGTAGCATTGATGACTCCAGCAATAAACGTAACAATTTTCTTTTTCTCCACCCAAGTCGACTTCTTTTCTTCTTTACTGTCAAGTATCGCATGAACTCTTCCAGACATACCTACTTCTCTAATTCCCTGAGGCACTCTTTTAGCTGCTTCCGCATAAGTTACTTTGTCCTTGACTTTAACTTGCTGCACAACAACCTCTCTTTTAAGGACTTCACAACCCCAATAGGCCACGCTGTGATTTCCACCACAGTTGCAACATTTAGGCTGAACTCCCTCTCCACATTTACCATACTCGTGATCCCCACCACACCTAGCACACCTTCTAGTTCCTTTACAGTCCTTCGCCAAATGTCCAAACACCTGGCACTTGTAGCATCTCATGGGTTTAGGGACGTATTCCCTCACACTAAACTGAACAAAACCAAAGAATAACACAGCAGGAATCCTCTTACTGGAAAACTCAATCAGTACTGTTTCTGTGTCCTTTTTCTCTACCCCTCTTGTCAACCTTTTTGCACTTTCAACCGTCTTATCTCTGATTTGTAAATTTAAGACAAGCTCCTTCATGTCTATCTCCAGCGGCACACCAGAAACAACACCTCTACATCCCTGGAAGGCAGAGCTTTCCCCAACCTTTACAACTTTAAACACTTTAACCTTACCAATAGAAGTCAATTTCTTTGCTTTTTCAATTTGCTCCTCGCTACAACCAACCAACAAATTACCATCCCTGAGAATTTTAACAAACTTCACATCCCCAACTTTGTCCTTAATAATTTTAGTGAGTTTTAACGGATTAATTTTCTTTACCCCATCATCACCTTCAAACCGTATTACTATCTTAGGGATACTTTCCGTCTTAGCCTTATCAACCTCTTCCTCACTTTCTGTTATCCCTACATCATCTTTCTTTTTCCTCTTACGCTGACTTGCCTTTTGTCTAACTGACCACTCAGTTCCTCTACTATCCCCACTCAAACCAGCTTCCTCCCCGCTTTCACCAAACTCCATGTCACCACCCTCATCCCCCCCTGCCATTCTAAAGGACAGGTAAAAAATCAGTGAAGATTGCTGGTCCGGACCTATACAGGCCGTCGGTCAACAATTTATCACCAATATCTCACCCGACCCAGTCCTAGTCTAAAATAAAGTCCAAATTTCCACAGTCCACTCTGTTCAGTGTTCAAAAACAATTCAGAAAACAAGATTCAAACAGCGCGCTCCAATGTTTGCTCACTGCGACCACACCCCTCCTCTCCCTTGAAACCGGGTTCTTCCCAACGACGTTTGATGCTAGCAGCGCTGCTGTTTGAAACACTTCCGGAACAAATCGCCCCCTCCATGACCCACGTGACTTCCGCATTCCATTCTTACAATGGGAGTCTATGGGAGTGTCGCAACTCTCTATATAGGGCTCTGTGTCCAACCATAGATATCATATATACATGTTCTATATATGATATCTATGTGTCCAACACACGCCTGTGTTTTTAACAGAAACAGACACTTCCTTTGTGCACTAAAGAGAAATGTCTCTCTTTTCAACATCTTGTTTAATTTGCCAGCAGCCTTTTTTTTTTTTGCTGGTGAGGAGGAACTCGCAGCGTTGATCTCATGATATTTCTTCCATGAAGAAAACATCCACAGCTATCATGGTAAGAAAAAAAACGTAGCTTAGCTTAGCGAGCTAACCGCTAGCTTCAGCTGCAACGAGTAACAAATGAACAGCGTAAAAAAGCCTAATTTAATGTAATAAATTATTTGGAATATTTAAGACAGATGGTATAAAAATGTATATTGTATTTTTTACGAGGTTCCATTAGTGCCAAAAATATGTTTATGCATCTATAAAGTGTGTATATAGCGTGCTGTGTGTGTGTGTGTTTGTTCATATATATATAGACCCCTTTCACGGCTCGTCATCAACCCTGGAAAAATACCGGAAGTAGCCATCTTGGCGACATAGCGGTGTTAGCCTCAAAGCTATTGTAGTGGTGCGTCGCGTCTGGTCACACAAAATCAAAAAATGGTGAATTATTGTCGTGTCCATGGCTGCCACAATCGGTCAGATTGAGAGAAAAGCCTTCTGTTTTACAGATTACCACTCGTGATCACAAATCAAGGTGAAGTAATTCAGCAGTTATCAGAGGAACGTGGACGTCTGTGGCTGCAGCCTAAACCAGAACTTGGATTGAAAAACACTGAGCAACATCCGAATTTGCTCTGCACACTTTGTGTCAGGTAATATATTTCTTACAGTAGATTATAGTGAATTAGGGCATTACACGAATCATAAGTTTATTGAGCACGAGGACAGACCTTTGAAACACCACCTCCCTTTCTCTGTTTAAGACAGCCCTGAAAACACATCTCTTTAGTCTTATTAACTTTACTAAATGTATTTTATATTATATAATCCTTATGTATTTTATATTTCAATTTGTCACTGATAATGTTTGAACTGAATTGGTTTGTTAAGTGTCCTTGGGTGTCCTGAAAGGCGCTTTTAAATAAAATGATGATTATTATTATTATTACAATCCTTTAACTGTGCTGCATAAAATGTACATGGAACGTTAAATTTTTTTGTTGAGTTATTTGTTTTTTACAAATAGCATAAACAACTCAACAACTGAAAGCTTAACAAAGCTTTCAGTTGTTGAGTTGTTTATGCTGATTATTCAAAATTCATAAGAGCACATGACACTCATGACAAGAGCACTGTCATGATAAACTACACACCTAGCTCTCAAGTTGAAAAGCAAAAAATACGTACAAACACTAAATATGTAAGAAGCACATACAATAACCTAAATTAACTGTTCTTGTGTTGTTTGACAACTGACAATCCGGTGCTATGTTGTAAATCCTGTTTTGAAATTCATATGCATATGAACACACCAATTATTTACAACTTCATTTAAGTAATTTTTATTTTATTATGTTTTTTCTTTTCTTAGGCAGACGTGCTCCATTGTACAGCAAGGATGATCCAGACTGGGTGCCTTCACTGAAGACGTGTGCTGCAGAGAAGTCTGTAGCAGTTGGTGCTGATGGTGGATGACATCTGGCAGCTGAACGCTTCAACCGACGACAAAAAAGAACTAAAAAAAACATGGCAAATAGCACATGTTAGAATCCATGTTGAACGTGTCATAGGCTGTGTTAGACAAAAATACACAATCTTGAATGGCCCTCTTCTACCTATTGATTTTCAAACATGTAGATATCCAGAAAAAGTTGCATTAATCGATATGATTGGCTTTGTGTGCTGTGCCTTGGTTAATCACCTTTGGTGGGTTATGAGTAGCTGCATGAATTGTAAAAAGAACAAGTGGATAGAAGAGTGATAGCTGATGTGAACCTTTTTTATTTTTATTTTACATTGTTCCACCTTTACTTTGAAGTTGTTTTTGCAAATATGGGGCAGACATGATTTTTCATTCACTGCACTCTTTATTTGAGCATGATGCTGGTGAAGATTCTCAGTCGTCCAGTACATGATAAAATCAAAAAAGGCGTTCAATACAGGATCAACTGGACTTTATTAGTAACAAATAAAGTCCAGTTCATCCTGTATTGAACGCCTTTTTGATTTGAGCATGAATTACTATATCATTGTTTATGTATTGATTTGATTAATGTAATTTTGATTATGCTTTTTCTGTAATGGATATCACACAGACGTGAGCAAACAAGATGACTTACATATTACAACATATGTTTCACATAGTGGTGCTGATACTGTATAGCTCACGTCGATTTAGAAAACCTCTCTTTTAAACAGAATAAATGACATTATGTATCATTAACCATTTTGTTTGTGCACTTTTTGTATTGACTAGAAAATATTCTGCCAAACTCAAAGTAGTTGTAAGGTAAAAAAGGTCTATATAAAGACAACCATTCGTACTATTATCTTAAAAGATAAATGTCTGCAGAATGCACCTCAAAGTTCTTACTGTAATTAGATTCATAGAGTAGCTGTTATTTATATAATTTGTGTTGAAACACTGTACAAGAGTTGAACATTTTGAATAACACTTGTCAGCCATCATTGTACTTCACATGTTTATTTAAAAAATATGTTTTGAGGTAGTTCTGCAC
>JBBPBX010080047.1:0-13728 GCA_038048925.1 Garcialebias charrua
AATCCTTGAAAAAGTATTTTCCAGTTGTTTTTACAAGAAGAAAAACAAACTAACTATTTTTTTAAATGTTTATTTCAGCTGTACTTTTCACAAAATTGCCATTTTCTTTTTGTGCAACAAGTACCAGAAAAAAATATTTTCCGTTATTTTTAGCAAAGGAAGGAAGGAAACACCGGAAAATATATTTTAAGCCTATGTGTTAGTCTTTTAATATAGAGATTATGAGCTATTGTGTAAGTTAGAAATGTATATATTTCCCATAAACTTTGCCCAACTTTTTAACAGCCTTGAACGCAGCATTACCTTTGAATCTGGAGAAGAAAGTCTCAAAATTCACATTCACAGACAAGCTGATCTGTGCACGTATGTTGACTGATTCGCTCACAGCAGGTGATTTGTGCAGGTGTATTGGACAATTTCATTGCTGTAATATTTCTACTTGTGAAAATTGTGTACATTTTGAAAAACTGTTCATGCATTTGTGATTTGCAAAAGTTGTGGTATCCAAAGGACTTCATCAGTCCAAGGAGCCTCAGACTCAGACAAGTCGACGGGGGGAGATGGCGGACTCCAGAAATTATCTTATTGCCATCAAACTGGTTGGCCCACTATGTCATTGTGCTACTTATGGGACTGAGTTTGCTCCTCGGACTGATGAAGTCCTTTGGATGAAGGACAAAAAGTTTCAACACAAAGAAATATCCAGAGGACCTGACTTAACTTTGCTGGATTTTTTTACCTGGAATATTCAGCATGAATTTTGATGCTTCATGTGTTTTATCAGTCCTCCACCAGCAGAGAGCAGAGCAGAACTAAACATCTCAGGAGTCCAAACAAAACTGCAAATTGCACACTGTAACAACAGGGTATCTGTGCATAATAATAAACTAACAAGTGTATTTCAACTAAAAGCTTAATTTAGCCTAATATTTCAACTTTTTTGTGCTAATTTTATCATTTAGTGTTTGCTTTTGCATTGTGTGTATATATTCTAGTCCACAAAGAGACAAGAAACAAATAAACTTCTTGTATTTTCTGTGAATTGTAAGTTAGGAATTTAAAAATAAAATAATTTTAAAAAATATGCTCTTGAAGGCATTATAAACTTGTAAAATTAACCCCTATATTATTTTGAAATTGTACTAATAGATAATTTATAACAACAACAATTTTTTTTACATAAAATAAAAAAATAAAAGAATACATAGTGTATACATATATAGTTTTGTCAAATTATATTTGGTAACCACAACTATTGGACAAACCAACTGTAATAAAGGAAATCACAGAAAAGTACAAAATAATCTGAAAAATTAATAATCTCAACATCCTTTATTAGATTTATAAGTTTGTGGCGCGAACAAATAAGCAAACATCACTGAGGCGGACTGGACTGAAACATTTGGTGTTTTATTTCCCTGCAGTCCTGCGATGCACGAAGTCATGTCTCCACTTTTGGACATTCTACAGTGATGCATGGAGTAGAAACCATCTGTCTGCACATGTCTTTAGTCACTCAGAGGGAAAAAAATGAGCCAACACAGTGAAAGTTTTTATTGAAAAGCATTTCTGTTATTTTATATTCATGGACAGCTGGTTATTGGACTTCTGTGCTCGTCATGGATTGTCCATAACGAACACCATGTTTAAGCATAAGGGTGTCCATATGTGCTCTTGGCACCAGGACACCCTAGGTCGCAGTTCGATGATCGACTTTGTTGTCGTCTCATCTGATCTGCGGCCGCATGTCTTGGACACTCGGGTGAGGAGAGGGGCGGAGCTGTCTACTGACCACTACCTGGTGGTGAGTTGGCTCCGATGGTGGGGGAGGATGCCGGTCAGACCTGGCAGACCCAAACGTATCGTGAGGGTCTGCTGGGAACGTCTGGCAGAGTCTCCCGTAAGACGGAGCTTTAACTCCCACCTCCGGGAGAGCTTTGAACACGTTCCGAGGGAGGCGGGGGACATGGAGTCCGAGTGGGCCGTGTTCCGCGCCTCTATTGTCGAGGCAGCTTATCGGAGCTGTGGCCGCAAGGTTGTTGGTGCCTGTCGAGGTGGCAACCCTCGAACCCGGTGGTGGACACCGGCAGTGAGGGATGCTGTCAGGCTGAAGAAGGAGTCCTATTGGGCCTTTTTGGCTTGTGGGACCCCGGAAGCAGCTGATAGGTACCGGCAGTCCAAGCGGCATGCGGCTCGGGTGGTTGCTGAGGCAAAAACTCGGGCGTGGGAGGAGTTCGGAGAGGCCATGGAGAATGACTTCCGTACGGCTTCGAGGCGATTCTGGTCCACCATCCGGCGTCTCAGGGGGGGAAAGAGGTACGAGACCAACACCATTTATGGTGGAGGTGGCGTGCTGCTGACCTCAACTCGGGATGTTGTGAGTCGGTGGGCGGAATACTTCGAAGACCTCCTCAATCCTACTGGCACGTCTTCCACTGAGGAAGCAGAGCCTGGGGACTTTGGGTCGGGTTCTCGATCTCTGGTGCTGAGGTCGCCGAGGTGGTTAAAAAGCTCCGCGGTGGCAAGGCTCCGGGGGTGGATGAGATTCGCCCGGAGTTCCTTAGGGCTCTGGATGTTGTAGGGTTGTGTTGGCTTACGCGACTCTGCAATATCGCGTGGACATCGGGGGCAGTTCCCTTGGATTGGCAGACTGGGGTGGTGGTTCCCCTATTCAAAAAGGGGGACCGTAGGGTGTGTTCCAACTATAGGGGGATCACACTCTTAAGCCTCCCTGGTAAGGTCTATTCAGGGGTTCTGGAGAGGAGGGTCCGTCGGATAGTCGAACCTCGGATTCAGGAGGAGCAGTGTGGTTTTCGTCCTGGTCGTGGAACACTGGACCAGCTCTACACCCTCAGCAGGGTCCTGGAGGGTGCGTGGGAGTTTGCCCAACCAGTTTACATGTGTTTTGTGGACTTGGAGAAGGCATTCGACCGCGTCCCTCGGGGGGTTCTGTGGGGGGTACTCCGGGAGTATGGGGTACCAGGCCCTTTGATAAGGGCTGTTAGGTCCCTGTACGACCGGTGTCAGAGCTTGGTCCGCATTGCCGGCAGTAAGTCAGGCTCGTTTCCGGTGAGAGTTGGACTCCGCCAAGGTTGCCCTTTGTCACCGATTCTGTTCATAACTTTTATGGACAGAATTTCTAGGCGCAGCCAAGGTGTTGAGAGGATCCGTTTTGGTGACCTTAGAATCGCTTCTCTGTTTTTTGCAGATGATGTGGTCCTATTGGCTTCATCAGCTCGTGATCTACAGCTTTCGCTGGAGCGGTTTGCAGCTGAATGCGATGCGGCCGGGATGAGGATCAGTTCCTCCAAATCCGAGGCCATGGTCTTGAGCCGGAAAAGGGTAGCATGCCCTCTCCGGGTCGGGGAGGAGGTCCTGCCCCAAGTGGAGGAGTTTAAGTATCTCGGGATCTTGTTCACGAATGAGGGAAAACTGGAGCGTGAGATCGATAGGCGGATAGGTGCAGCGTCCGCAGTGAAGCGGGCGCTGTACCGGTCTGTCGTGGTGAAGAGAGAGCTGAGTCAAAAGGCAAAGCTCTCAATTTACCGATCGATCTACGTTCCCACCCTCATCTATGGTCATGAGCTTTGGGTTATGACCGAAAGAACAAGATCTCGGATACAAGCGGCTGAAATGAGTTTTCTCCGCAGGGTGGCTGGACTCTCCCTTAGAGATAGGGTGAGAAGCTCAGTCATCCGGGAGGGACTCGGAGTAGAGCCGCTGCTTCTCCACATCGAGAGGAGCCAGTTGAGGTGGCTCGGGCATCTGGTTAGGATGCCTCCTGGACGCCTCCCTGGTGAGGTGTTCCGGGCATGTCCCACCGGGAGGAGACCCAGAGGAAGACCCAGGACGCGCTGGAGGGACTATGTTTCTCGGCTGGCCTGGGAACGCCTTGGGATTCCCCCGGAGGAGCTGCTCCAAGTGGCTGGGGAGAGGGAAGTCTGGGCCTCCCTACTTAGGCTGCTACCCCCGCGACCCGACCCCGGATAAGCGGAAGAAGATGGATGGATGGATGGATGGACAGCTGGTGTCTTAAAGTGAGGGTTATCGAGTGAAAGCAAGCCTTCAATCAAGCATCTCAGACTGAGGAAGTCTTTCGGACGAAAGACGAAACGTTTCTACAGTTTTTTTGCTTTGTTTCGTTTTGTTTTTTTGAATGTCCAGAGGACCAGACTTAGCCTTTTTAGATTTTTCTACCTGGATTATTGAGCATGCATCAGGGTATGAATAAAGTATTATTTTGAACACAACCCGTATAATGATTGTTTATGTTCAAAATTCTAAATGTGAATAGAGTGATAAACTCGTAAATCTTGATACTGAAAGAGTGATTTTGTCGTTATATATAATTTTGTTAAATTCAAGAGGGAGACATTAAAAAAATCACATCACATGTGTTTTTTGCACAGTACACATTGTCTACTTTTAAGATTAGGCTTAAGTCTTCCCTTTGTGATAAATAGGGTTGACTTGGTTTCCTGACCTATCCATTAGTTATAGGTTTAGCCCACTGGAGGACAGATTGATCTCATTTCCTCAAAGGAAAAGTTACAAATGAATGCAAATGAATAGTTTGTATTGTAATTATTTCTATCTTAACATGTGTTTATTTATTCATTTATTTATTTTGTTTTTTCTCCTAGATAAAGACCTGCTCGCCTCCATTCTGGATCAGCCATTCTGTGTCTGTTTCTCCTTCCTGTTCCTCTCAAACCCCATTTGGTCAAAGCAGATGGCCATTTGTCCTGAGCCTGGTTCTGCTGGAGGTTTCTTCCTGCTAAAAGGGAGTTTTCTTTTCCACTGTTGCCTTGTGCTTGCTCAGGGTGGGAGATGATGAAATGAAGACTCAACGCAATCTGCTGGGCTTCCTTAGAAAAATAACGTTACTGACTTGTATGTATGTGAATGTTTTTGTGCAGTGTCCTAAGATAACTGTTGTGCCTTGGTGCTATATATATAAACTGAACTGAATTGAATTACATTTTACCAAAGTTGCCATTACAGATCAACAGATGTACCTGAAACTGGAATTATTAGTGTTTGTTGCAAAATCACCCCCAACTCCACACGTGCTGGACAAACAGGTCACAAATCGCTTTGACTTCGAATCAGTATCTCCCGCTGCTCTAAAAACTCTTGACACACGCAAAGCAGCAGGACCTGACAACATAACCACTTTTTCTAAAACTAGCTGCAGATTTCATTGCTGAAATTCTTTAATTTATTTTCATTCTCAGTCTAAACACAAATACAATACCCAAAATCTGGAAATCAGCTTATGTTCTCCCTCTGCTAAAAGGGGGTGAACCAACAAATGTCAACAACTACAGACCAATTTCTAAATTATGCATTCTTGCTAAACTGTTCGAAAGACTTGTCTGTGATCAGCTAACTGATTTCCTACAATCAAACAATATTTTATCACAATTCCAGTCAGGATTCAGAAAACAGCACAGCACAGCAATGTCACTACAGTTCTCAAAGTATTAAATGTTTATGTTTATTAATGTTTATGTTTATGTTTATTAAATTTGTTCATTTTTTTTACAAAAGAAACAATACAAGACAATCTCATAATGATAGTGTACAAAATGTAAAAAAATGAAAGGTAGCAGAAAGAAGAATAAATCTTATTATATCTGCCCCTTATCTCCAACAATCAGATTAAACAACAGTAGTCAAACCATGTAAACAATAATAATCTTCAACCAACTTTTTCCAACAATCAGGTTAAACAATAATATTCTTCAACCAACAGTACAAAATGACTAACTCTTTCTAATTTTCTAACTAATACAATACACATTACGTTATTTCACATATATTTTTTTAACACATTTGTTTTGATCATTTTTTTAAATGTAAACATTGACTTGGCATTTTTAACTACATTCTCCAAGCCATTCCATAATCTAATTCCCTGGATTGAGGTAGAACGTCCCTTCAAACTGGTTCTGAATTGTGGTTTTACAAACAACTCTGTTCCCTTAAGATTATAACAACTTTGTCTTTTAACAAAGTGCATTTGGATATTTAAAGGTAATGCATTATTTTGAGCTCTATACATAACTGATAAAATATTATAGTCTACCAAATCATGGAACTTCAATAATTTTAGTTGATAAAATAATGTACTTGATGGATGACGGTAATGCTTTCTAGTGATAATTCTTACAGCTCTTTTCTGTAATACAAAAATAGGCTTTGTGATTGTTTTACACGCTTTCCCCCAAACATCAATACAATAGATTAAGTGTGGAACAATGATTGTGTTATACAACAAATACAGAGCTTTATCATTCAATAGGTCTCTGACTTTGTACAGTACTGCAATCGATTTAGCTATTTTTATTCTTACAGAATTTATGTGTTGTTTCCATGTCAGTTTGTCATCAATGATAACACCCAAAAACTTCACCTCATTCACTCTACAAATCTCAACATCCTCAATTTTGAGTGGAACATCAACAGTTTTCTTTTTATTACCGAATATCATGTAATTAGTTTTTCTCTAGATTTAATGATAATTTATTTATTTTAAACCAAGTTTGTATCTTGACAAATTCTGTCTTTATCAATTCTAACATTTGTTCTATATCTTCACCTGAACAGAAAAAAGTGGTATCATCAGCGAAAAGTACACATTTAAGGAGTCCTGACACATTTACCAAGTCATTCACATATAAAATAAAAAGCTTTGGTCCAAGTACAGAGCCTTGGGGAACTCCACATGTGATATTACAGAGGTCAGATCTTACATCATTTATTTGTACAAATTGTTTCCTATTTTTTAAGTAGCTAGATACCCACTGTAATGCTGGTCCTCTAATACCATATTTGTTCAGTTTTTCAAGGAGAATGGTGTGATCAATAGTATCGAATGCTTTTTTTAAATCAACAAAGATACTGATACAATGTTGTTTTTGATCGACAGCAGTAGTTATTTGTTCCATTAATTCCATGAGAGCCATTGATGTAGAGTTTTTTGATCTAAACCCATACTGACTGTTGCTTAGAATATTTTGTTTATCTATAAATTGGTCTAGTCTGTTTACAAATAGTTTTTCAAGAATTTTTGAAAACTGTGGTAACAAGGATATAGGTCTATAATTGTTGAATACACATTTATCACCATTTTTAAAAAGAGGAACGACCTTAGCTACTTTCATATTATCTGGAAAAATTCCTGTTGAAAATGATAAGTTACATATGTATGTGAACGGCTCAATAACATGGCTCATTATGTCCTTTACAAACATCATATCCATGTCCACCCAGTCTTTCGATCTCTTGTCTGTAAGATGTTTTACTACATTCATTATTTCCTCTTTGTTAGTTCCATTTAGGAAAATACTATTTGCACAACCTGTAATTGAGTGGATCATATTTTTATCTACTTTTGGTATCTTAGCTGCAAGGCTTGATCCAACATTCACGAAATATTGATTAAATCCATTTACAATTTCATTTTCATCATGAACTTCATCGTTGTCTTTTACAAAATATTTTGAAATACCAGTTTTTGCTTTATGATTCTTCAGTACACCATTCATTACTCGCCATGTTGCTTTCATATCACCATTAGTTTTATCTAATAATTTACTATAATATTCTTTCTTATGTTTCCTTATAATCCCTACTAATTTATTTTTATACTTTTTATATTTTTCTTCTGCGCTCTGACTTCGCAATTTCAAGAAACATGAATACAAATAATTCTTTTTTTTACATGCATTTCTTAACCCTTTTGTCATCCATGGTTGATCATTCGTATTTCTCTTTGTGTAATTTGTTTGCACACAATTCTTTTCATACAGGGTTTCCAAGATATTCATAAACTCATCATATGCTCTGTTCGCATCATCAACATACACATCATTCCAGTCTTGTTTATCCAGATCCTCTTTCAATTTTTCCAAAACTTTTTTTGATGTGTTTATGATCTTTTTCTTCGTTGTGACTGCTTTTGTGATATTTTGATCATTTTTAAAGATTGTGAAAACTGGTAAATGATCACTTAAGTCGGTCGTTAAGATACCACCTATCACATCCCCATTTGTTATATTTGTGAAAATATTATCAATTATTGTGGCACTATGAGTTGTAATTCTTGTTGGCTTTGATATCAATGGATACATATTTAAACTGTACATTGAGTTTATAAATGTGCTTATGTTATTTGAATCTGTTTTATTTCCCATATCAATGTTAAAGTCTCCACACAAAAAAATATTTTTATTAAAACTCTTCTCCATTAGTTCCAAGATTTTATCAGTGAATATTTCTATATTTGCTCCTGGTGATCTATATACACAACTTATTATTATGTTTTTATCGTTTTTGTTTATAATTTCTATTGTTATCATTTCCATAATATTATCAACTATTATTGACATTTCATTATTTAATTTACATTTTATTTCATTATTGACAAATAGTGCGACACCACCACCTCTTTTATTATTTCTGTTCATATGATATAATTCATACCCCTCGATGTGAATATTACTTGTGTTATCATCATTAAGCCATGTCTCTGACAGCGCTATTATCGTAAAAGTTCTATTTAATTGTTTTAAGTAATCTGTTATTTTGGATATGTTTGCATTTATACTTCTGCTATTAAAGTGAATAATGGAGAGAACTCCATTTGATATATTGATGTCATTAAACTGCTCTTCATTATAATATTCGCTATCATTTATTACAGGAAAAAAATTTGCATCAATCACATTTTCAACATTATATATTTTAGGTTCTGAGTCTTCGTATGTTGTCATGTTCTAATGTATTTGTTCATTTCACTGTATATTTTATCCATTTTGATTGTGAGTTGTTTCATTGATTTGTAATTTTTCATCTCTTGAATTCATCCAGATCCGTCAGCTCTTTTATCATTTTAGGCTGAAATAAATAAAGTTAAGAAACCCGTTTTCCGAGGTGAATAATAATAGGTGTCTGCATATGCAGTCCCCAATCATTGCTTTGAAGGAATGTTCATCACCCACCGCCCTTCATGGCTGATCATCTAAGATCATCTTGCATCAGAGAAATGATGTTGTAGCCATTTTTGTTTAAACCTTGACCATAACATTATGTGCAATCTCATGCAATATTATCATATTTTATATTATCTTTTAGCTCTTACAATATGTGATGTGAAAGTCTCTCAGCTAACATCACATCAACGTTTTGCTCAATATCTGCAGAACTAGTGACCTAGCCATATTTGTGTAGGCTAATGTCTAGTAGCTGTTGCATCCATCTTTTAATTAGGTTGACACCAAAAGTCAATCAGTGGTACTGTACATGTACTTAAAGCTGCAGTATGTCCATCCATCCATCCATCCATCCATCCATCCATCTTCTTCCGCTTATCCGGGGTCGGGTCGCGGGGGTAGCAGCCTAAGTAGGGAGGCCCAGACTTCCCTCTCCCCAGCCACTTGGAGCAGCTCCTCCGGGGGAATCCCAAGGCGTTCCCAGGCCAGCCGAGAAACATAGTCCCTCCAGCGCGTCCTGGGTCTTCCTCTGGGTCTCCTCCCGGTGGGACATGCCCGGAACACCTCACCAGGGAGGCGTCCAGGAGGCATCCTAACCAGATGCCCGAGCCACCTCAACTGGCTCCTCTCGATGTGGAGAAGCAGCGGCTCTACTCCGAGTCCCTCCCGGATGACTGAGCTTCTCACCCTATCTCTAAGGGAGAGTCCAGCCACCCTGCGGAGAAAACTCATTTCAGCCGCTTGTATCCGAGATCTTGTTCTTTCGGTCATAACCCAAAGCTCATGACCATAGATGAGGGTGGGAACGTAGATCGATCGGTAAATTGAGAGCTTTGCCTTTTGACTCAGCTCTCTCTTCACCACGACAGACCGGTACAGCGCCCGCTTCACTGCGGACGCTGCACCTATCCGCCTATCGATCTCACGCTCCAGTTTTCCCTCATTCGTGAACAAGATCCCGAGATACTTAAACTCCTCCACTTGGGGCAGGACCTCCTCCGCAGTATGTATTTTCTGGAAATCGCTGGACTTAGAAAAATTTTGAACAGAGACACCTTTCTGGTCCCTCCCCTTTGCTCTCGGCTGGCCTGCAAACCAGCCTCCTTAGCTCCTCCCCCACCGCATGGCCTGTCTCATGAACGCACATGTGATACTGTAACCTTCGTTATCTTTATTGTTTAGTTTTAATAATAAATGATTCAAGCAAAGACACTTACTAAAAGTGATAGGTTGATCCTCCGCCATATTGACACAGCTGCTGCTTGAACGAGAACGTGCGTGGATGCGCGCTGTGGGCTGGGACAGGCGGGGGCGTGGGTTAGGGGCGTGAGAAGCTCTGTTTTTATTGGCTGGTTAAAAACTCTGTTTTTATTGGCTGGTTAACAGCGGATCACTGTGGGTTTTTAGAAATGCTTGTAGTACCACCTGGAGTAGCCAGAGGACTATAGTTATTTTCAGAGATTACCTGTCTAACATCAGTCTATCAGGAGATAGTAACTGAGTGAAGAAATATGTTGAAAATATATTTTTAGAAAAGTTACATGCAGTAGCTTTAAAGGGTGTGTGTGAAATGATTTTGGAACTTTGCATAAAGTGGCACAACATATATATCTTGTATCATTCAACTATGTTCGTTTTTGCAAACATAATGATAAATTAATGAAAATTTGTTTCAAAGTGAGTTTAAAATTTGCGCCGTGTTTCTTCACGGGACATCCGGGTACTTCCGCATGCAACGTCTGTGGCGTAGACACAGGAATGTCTCCTAGAACGCCCCTTTTACATAACAATGGCGCACAATAAAGAAACCGACGAATTTAGCAATCTAAGTTTAGATTTGAGCGATTTGTCTTCAGTTTGGGAAGCCGAAGTTAGTTCAGGGGTTTGAACAAGAAACAGCAGGTTCTGCCTTACCGTTCAGGTGGAGCGAGGGGGGCTCCGAGGGGGACAGCTTTGTTTGTTTTGTCCAGTCTTGACGAAGTTTTTCATCTTTTGGGAAAGTGAAAAGGCTCACTTGTTCACTGATGATATTAGAACACCCAAATGTGACCCAACGTAACGGCATTTTTCAAGTTATACCAAAAAAAGGCGATCTTGCAGACAATGAATATGCGTTATCCTAGCAGACGCAGACTGACATTCCTGTGTCTACGTCACAGACGTCGCATGCGGAAGTACTCGGATGTCTCGTGAAGAAACACGGCGTGAATTTTAAACTCACTTTGAAACAATTTTTCATTAATTTATCATTTTGTTTGCAACAACGAACATAGTTGAATGATACAAGATATATATGTTGTGCCACTTCATGCAAAGTTCCAAAATCATGTCACACACACTTTAAAGTCTTGCATTGATTCATGAGATATTTTGCTAAAAGACACAGGTTGCCATGGGTTTAAGCAAATAATTTAGTGTCTAGTGCTCAGCTGAATATCTGTAAAAAAATAAAATTCCACTTTTGTGTTTGTTAAGACTAGTTAACTATGGTGGACATCTTGATTCAAAAGCTATGAAAAGTTGGTAGTTAAGAAAAAAGTTTATATAAAATCCACATTATATATGAACTGTCAAAATTTGTTTGTTTTTTTTGTTTTTTTTTTGTATGAGTTTCTATTTACCAAACGTTAAAACCTAAGAACACACACAAAAAAATTAATTTAAAAAATGTCTTAAACTTCTCACAAACAACACACCTTTACAGCGACTCTTCTCTCTTAAGCAATGCAGCTTTGTGTTATTATTAATGCAACACCAGAGTCGGTGTGATTTACAAGACATGAGGTGTGTGGTGCGAAATACTGAACAAGACTTTTCCTTTCAGACATTTTCAACAAATCACCTCTGAGAGAAGGGAAGTGCGAGCCCGGCCGAGGCACAGGACAATACAGCCTTTCAGCAGCGTGTTTCTGCTGCTAAGAAAGCACAAAGGTAAGACAAGCCTGCAGGGCATGAAATTGTGACTTTATGCTGGAACATTTTGTGGTGCGACTTCAATAGAAACCAGTCAACTGTGCTCACAACTATTCACATATAGAGGGGGAAAAAAATGGAAGAAAAATTAATAAAACCGAGGACTTGATACAGCAACGGGTTTCCTCCAAACGTCTTCCACCGAACGCTAAATCCATTAAAAATAATTGCAACAACAACAACTGGTGGCTCAAAGGAATGAGCCGTTCCACTTCCAATTATTACATCAATTAATCGTGAGTGAATTATCTGAACTGAGAGGTGAGGGTCACATTTCCTGGCACTTCCTCATATTATGCATGCGAAATGAAGTTGTAGTTGTTTAATTTTAATTTCTAAACTAAGTTCATTCAAAGCTGGAGGTGAAAGACGAGAAACAGGCAGACAGTGCACACACAGACACACACACATGTCTCAATCAGAGAGGTACATAGGGTCAGAGATCATCCACATCAAACAGACCCAGCGACACACAGACGCCCGGCTGTTCCGTTAGCCGTGTGTGTTTACCGCCAGCTGACACACACAAACACGTTCAAAAGACAAAACAGCTATATTTTAACACGTGTTAGCCTCAATAATGAGACTCGTGAAATATTTAAATTATAAATAGTTAATACTATTTTTTTTTTACCTTGTACAGTACATAAAACTTGAATACTTCATTTTCTGATTTAAAAAGCAGATTGATGTAAAACTGCTAGACCTAACTTTATTTTACTGATAGCTTAGATTAGTTGTTCTTCCCATCTTAAGCAAAGATTTAAGTGTGGATTAGACAAAAGCATTACAGGTAATCTAGACCAGTGTTTGTCAAAGTTTTATAAAAGGAACCAGCTCAGAAAATACATCTGACGTCACGGTGACAGAGAAACAGTACAGGCCAACAATTTTATATTCATAGCATACATTTGCAAACTGACAAGATGTATTTAAATATCTAATCCTAACATAAAAGCCAAACCTGCTTCTTTATCTAACTGTGACTTTTCAGCAACTCCAAATGGCTCCTGGCCTAAACAAACGAGATGGGATCTTGATTGTCTGTGGTGGCACGTGTGCCTTAGTGCCTACAGAAGTACTTCCTACTACAACCAGTTTCAGTCTATAGACTGATTTAGGAAGAACAATTGGGATAAAAAAACAAGCTTTTGTTGAAGAATGCAGTTTAATATGGGATGGTCAGTTAATCTGAGCCGGATCCTGCCATAACAGGATCCGGGAACTTTCTTATTTTGACAGGGTGCATTCCTGTAACTTTGCATGGATCCAGTAACTCTCAGGCTTACTAGTAATAAAGTTATGAACAAATATGACGGTCTTGAATAAAACTCATACTGGATGTGTAAACTGAAAATAATTACATAAACACTCGTTTTAAACACAACAGCCGCTTACGAGCTTCTTCATAGAACATATGAGCTGCCTCTTCAAGTAAGCATTTCTACCTCTACCCTTAAAAAAATCTCCACGCCTAAAAGAGTTGTGGGGTGAGTGCCGAGCTAACTAGGCAGGAGCCCACAGGAAGCTGCCATGAACAGACGGAAGAGGCGCCTGGAGGTTTCACATGTGAAATCGGACAACAACAGGACAGTGAATCCAGCGAAGAGTTGGGCTCGGAACCGTCAACCGTCAACCGCGGTGCTTGATGGAAGCAGAGTGTTTACAAATGTATGTGAATATAGATGTTTAACAATCTGTTAAAATACACCAAAATGCAGGAAATTGCATCTACTTTATTCAAAATTTTCTGGGG
>JBBPBX010080049.1:5675-16255 GCA_038048925.1 Garcialebias charrua
ACAAGGAATGCACTGTTATTCAAAATTATGAAGTTAATTGCCCTACTATGCCCACTGACTCATCTCATGGGCAAACACCTGTCACACAGTTTTACAATTAGTAATCAGAGCTTTGGCATGAAAGGGCGACAAACAGGTGAGCTCTTATGTTTTGGACCAGTGGATGCCAAGAATGGAAACAGAGGCAGAGCCAGAGGTGTGAGTGTAAGAGGAGGAGGGAGAGGAGGAGGACGAGGAAGTCCAAGGACTATAATCTCTGAGAAGATATGAGCCACTTTGGTTGAAAATGTGGTCAACCATGGTCTAACAATGAGGGAGGCTGGGCAACAAGTACAGCCAAATTTGCACAGGTATATCATAACATCCATCAACTGGACTTTCCAAAATGAGAATGATTAGAAATCTACTCTCAATACAAAACTGCAGCATTATCAATACAGTGTTGCCTGTGGACTGTTCTGTAGGACTGTAAAATTAAAGAATGTTTCAAGTATTTGGGAAATGTGTTCCTACTTTTTATTGATACAGACAGGTCCCTCTTGTAAATGAGTCCCCGTGACTCAACGAGGCTAGCCTGTATAAATAAAGGTTGAATGAATGAATGAATGAATTTACTATTTGTATTGCAGAACTGAAAAATTACCAAAACAAGGTGATGAGATCATCTTCTGTCTCCTGAACAGGAAACAGAAATCATGAACATGGTTTTAGAAAATAACACCATAACATTATGGCAAATACAAAGAAAAATAATAGAAAACAATGAGATATTTCAAAATATTGATAGGGTAAGCCTATCAAAACTAGACCATGTCTTGCGCAGAAATAATCTGAGGATGAAGCATAGTTTTTATTTTTTTCTAATTTTTAGTACATTCTTTTTTTTCTTTCTCTCACTGGCTCTCTAACGAGGCAGAAACATTTATTCTTGCACCCTGTTCTCCTCCTGCTTTTTTGCTCTCTGTTTGTGTATCGGAGCAGCTCCTATTTTTACACATCTTCTGAAATGAAAACTACTGTTTTGGATCTGACCAACTGGACTTTCGACGCAAATGACAATTTTTTTTAAACAAAGCGACAGGGTCCTGGGGAACGCTCATCTGCTCGGATGACGCATGCAGCTGGATATATCTCTGGGGGTGACGTGTCTACCTCTGCTATCGATCGAGGACGCCAAAATTGCATACAACTGGAGTTATGTTAACTTTACCTGGATCACATTTTGATTTACTGAAAGGATCCCCAACAACACAACAATCATCCTGTGTCATCCAGCCATCCTTCAAAGACTCCTGGAGAATAAGCTGTTAGTCAACCCTGAGAAATGTGAATTCCACATCTCCACTGTCTCCATCCTGGGCTTCATTTTTGAGATTAGGCAGGTTCAGTTGGTTCCAGAGAAGATAAAGCCAGTGGCTGAGTGGCTATATCTGAAAACCATAAGCAACTGCAACATTTCTTAGGATTTGAAAATTTTTATGGAAGGATCATTAAGCACTACAGCCAAACAGCCTGGCCTCCCACCAAACACATCCACCCTCAGATCATTTTCCTTGTCACCTGAAGCTACGGTAATTAAACCTTCTGTAAACTGAGGTACAGTAACTGTGTACTTTTGTTCCCCTTCTTTTCCATCCAGACCCAAATAAACTTTTCATCCTGGATGTGGATGCCTCAGATTCTGGAGTTGGGGCTGTGCACACTCAATGGTCTGAAGCAGACAGTAAACTGCACCCCTGTGCATTATTCGTTTGACCATTCTTCCAGCTTGCCCTACTTGTGGAAGGAAAAGATCTGGCAACCAGTCTCCCACCAGCCTCCTCCAACCACTGTCCACTCCCAGCAGATCATTGTTACCTTCAGCTCTGGATTTCTTTTAATGGTCTACCCCCATCAGAAGGTAATACTGCCATCCTAACCATCATTGACCGTTTTTCTAAATATGCTCATTTGTCTCCCTTAGAGAGACATCCCACAGCCATTGAGACCACACAGCTGCTAGTCAACCATGTCTTTCGCATCCTTGATTTTTCCATCTGACATTATCTCTGACTGTGGTCCGCAGTTTATCTCCCGAATCTAAATATATATCTGCAGTACTCTCAGGGCCTTGGTCAGCCTCACCTCTGGCAACCATCTGCAGCCCAATCTTCTTCTTCTTTCGGCTTTTCCCTTTTCAGCGGTCACCACAGCAAGTCATCCTCCTCCACCTCACTCTGTCCTCTGCATCCTTTGTCCTCTCTCCAACTACCTTCATGTCCTCTCTGACTGCATCCATATATTGTAAATGACTATTTTGTGAATGTGGGATCAAACCTGGCAAAAACAATACCAAAAGTTGATAAAAACGTGAGCTACTTCCTTAATGATCATAAAAATACTATGTTTCTATATGAAACTGATAAGGATGAAATAATGATGGTCACAAAAAACATTCTGATAAAAGATCTAAGGATTGGTATGATATGGACATGTTGGTTGTAAAAGACATAATGTCTTATGTCATTGAACCGTTCACGTATATATGTAATTTGTCTTTTTCAACTGGTATTTTTCCAGATAATATGAAGGTAGCAAAGGTTGTCCCTATTTTCAAGAATGGTGATAAGTCTATATTCAATAATTATAGACCAATTTTCTTATTACCACAACTTTCTAAAATTCTTGAAAAATTATTTGTGATTAGATTAGACAAATTTCTTGATGACTATAACATTTTAACTGACAGCCAATATGGTTTTAGATCTAAAAATTCAACTTCTATGGCTCTTATGGCATTGACAAAACACATTTCCACTGCTGTTGATCAAAAGCAACACTGTGTGGGTTTGTTTGTTGATCTAAAGAAAGCTTTTTATACAGTTGATCACACTATTCTCCTCGAGAAGTTAAATAAATATGGTATTAGAGGACTGACCTTGAAATGGATATCTAGCTATTTGGAGGACAGAAGTCAGTTTGTACAGATAGACAATACCATATCAAAACTCAACAGAATCACATGTGGAGTCCCTCAGGGTTCTATACTGGGACCTAAGCTTTTTATTTTGTATATAAATGATTTGGCAAAAGTGTCTGGTATTCTAAGGTGTGTTCTTTTTGCTGATGATACCACCTTCTTTTATTTTGGTTATGATTTGAAACAAATGTTTGAGTTGTTAAAAGAGGAGATCTCAATATTACAAACTTGGTTTAGTTTAAATAAGTTATCATTAAATTTAGATAAGACTAACTATATGTTATTTAGCAAAAATAAAATAGATACATTTTCTATCAAAATTGATGGTGTTGAACTAAGTAGAGTGGATGAGGTGAAGTTTTTGGGTGTAATTGTTGATGAGAGATTGTCGTGGAAACAGCATGTAAATTTTGTTAAAACTAGGCTATCTAAATCTATTGCCGTATTGTATAAACTAAAGGACTTGTTAAATGATAGGGCTCTTTATTTGCTATATAACTCAATTTTTGTTCCACATTTAATTTATTGTGTGGAGGCTTGGGGTAAACGCCTGTACAACTATAACAAATTCTATTTTTATTTTGCAGAAAAGAGCGGTGATCCATCCTTATCGTCATCCATTGAATGTATTATTTAAACAACTCAAATTATTGAAATTTTATGAATTGGTAGATTATAATATTTTGTTATTAATGCATAACACCAACTACCTCATACATATACTGTGTAGATTAATGCCTGGTACCCACTGCCCCGGTGTCGGGCGGCTGAAGCGGCCGGTTTACATTCAAAGTCTATAAGGAGACGCGTGGAGTCACGGCGAACCGGGAAGCGGCGCGATTCGAGTGATCGAAGCGGCGCGGCGGCAGCCTGCAGTTCCTTTTCCACGCACGCGCGCGTCCAAATCAACCTAGGCGTCGAACTGCCAACGCCAGAAAATTCGATCTCTGGTGGCTCGACGCGTCCAGCAAACAGTCGGGAGAGCCTCTGCTATCTGATTACACAACCACAACGGGACTTTTTTTGGACTTTTTAAACTTACCGGATCGAGCCTCCATGAATTGGAACCAAACTCCGGTAAGAAACGTGACATTTTTACAGTTGCTGCTGACAGGCTGCTGTTCTCTCCAGTGTAGATCACCCCAAACATTAAAAAAACGTTTTAATCTCATCAAAGACCGTCGGAGGTGCAGTTAACACAACAACTGAACCCGGAAAACGAGCTAGAGACCCCTCCCTCTGCCACCCCCTAGTGCGCGTCATCAGACGGTCTTCAGTGGCTCAGTGGGACCGTGACAAGCGGCCAAAAGGGGACGGCAGGCGCGTTTCGAGTTGTGCAGTGGGGACCAGGCATGACTCATATGCTGCTGTGCCACTCTTTGCAAATGTCAATGCTAGAACCTTCAGTTTATTTTATAGATATACTTTTTATACTTTTTATACTACTATGAAAAACTCAGGACAGTATTACACTTTTATTATTTCATTTTATGCTTATGTTCATTGGGTGTTTGGTGTTTTAGGGGTGTTTGGTGTTTCAGTGTTGGTGTAAATTTTCATACTTTTATACTACTATGAAAAACTCAGGACAGTGTTACACTTTTACTATTTTATGCTTATGTTTATTAAATGTTTTAGTGTTTAGTGTTTAGATGGTTACTGTTGCACCGAGGGACTGAGAGAAACGCAATTTCAATCCTGTGTATGCCCTGTACATATTGCAGCTCTGACAATAAAGTTGACTTTGACTTTTTGACTTTGATAAGGCTCATAAAAATGTGCTACCCACAAATGTTCAAATGTTTTTCATAAAGAGAGAAAGCCGTTACAGTTTAAAAGGAACTGAAATGTTTGTTAAACCTAGATATAGGACTAGTTTGAAGGGACGTTTTATTTCGAATAAGGGAGTGGAGTTGTGGAATGTTTTGGATAAGGATGTTAAAGCTGTAAACTCTGTGATGAAATTCAAAAAAATTGTCAAATCTAAACTGCTGGCAAAATACTAAAGCTTTAAGTAATGCATCCTAATGTATTTGTTGATTATTGAGTGTGAAATGCTAATTGATCTGTTGTTTTTGGTAGTTAATTGTTTGAATTGATTGTTTGTAAATTGTTTTATTTTTTTTTTTAAAAAGGGGGGCAGACAAAATAATACATTTTTCTTCTTTCTGCCACCTTTCATTTTATGTATTTTGATTTTTTTCACATATTTGTGAAATGTTTTTTTTTTCCCATTATCTTTTATGTTTTTTTTTAAATATGTAAAATGAATAAAACTTTAATTAAAAAAATATATCTCCTCTTTGGCCTCCCTCTTTGTCTTTTTCCTGGCAGCTGCATTTCTAACATCCTTCTACCAATATAACCACAGTCCCTCCTCTTGACATGGCCAAACCATCTCAGTCTGGCCTCCCTAACTTTATCTCCCAGTTGTTCAACATGTGCTGTACCTCTGATGATCTAATTCCTGATCTTATCCATCCTTGTCACTCCTAAGGAGAACCTCAGCACCTTCATTTCTGCTACTTCCAGTTCTTTTTCCTGTCTTTTGTCAATGCCACTGTCTCCAGACCATTTAATTTAGCTGGTCTCACCAGTGTCTTGTAAACTTTTCCTTTGACCTTTGCGGACACCTTTTTGTCAAACTCCTGAAACTTTTATCCATCCACTCCGTCCTGCCTGGACTCTTTTTTTCACTTCTTTCACACATTTCCCATTTTCCTGGACAGTGGACCACAAGTACTTGAAGTACTGCACTTTTGTAACCACTGATCCTTGTAGCCTCACTGTTTCACCGGCCTCCCTCTCCTTCACACACATGTACTCTGTCTTACTACGGCTGACTTTAAACATTGTTTCCATTGATTGTACTCCTCATAAGGGGTCTTTGGGCTGCACTTTGTCTGGTCCCTCAACAGTACCATACTCACCAAATATCCTCTCTTGCAGCTACCTACCAAGTTTCTGTTATCCACTTTTTTATAAATAAGCATTTCTACTGCCTTTATCCCTTGTGTCTAATTCTGAATTTTGGGTATCTTGTTGTTTAAATGGTAAATGGTAAATGGAGCTTACTTATATAGCGCCTTCCAGCCCCCTATGAGGGGCCCCAAAGCGCTTTACAGCACCAGCCATCCACCCATTCATCCACACACTCATACACCGCGGTAGTCTGCCATGCAAGGCGCCAGCCAGTCCTACTGGGAGCAACTCGGGGTTAAGTGTCTTGCCCAGGGACACAACGACACATGGTGTGGGAACTCGGGATTCAAACCTCCAACCTTCCGATCGGGGGACGACTGCCATTACCACTATGCCATCTCGTTTATACAAATGCGATAAAAATGCTCAGTACTGTCTCACCATTGCTTCTAACTGTGCATGAAAATCAAAAGCTAACTTTCCCTGAAGGAATGGATGTTGCTTACCTTGCATGCCAAATTTTTAAACAAAAATCTCAAAAGGTGACAGCCCTCAGAGTGTGTTTTAAATGATTCTGAGGTACTATCATTACAATTTTTAGTTCAAAATCTGTCAAATTAACTGTCTTAGCCACCTTTGTGTTTGTTAACAGTCAATTGAGCCCTGCTAAATTGACTGTTGTGGTTACATTTAAAATGTACTGTATCCAGTTGTTCATGAGATATTTTAGTTTAAAAAAAAGAAGAAAAACAAATGTGCCCACGCATGCACACTTACCCATATACACACACCCATACACAAATATTGGCACAAATATTATTGCCCATGTTTTGCTTTTCTGTGCCATATGTTGGCATTTTAATGTCTTCCCTCGATGTTAATACTACATTTCTTTAAAAAAAAAGAAACATTCAGAAAAGCTGTTCAGTTGGTGAGCATAAACATTTGTACAAGAAAATTTAATGGTTTAAGAAAGCAATATTTGTTCATTTAATTTGTGCCATACTACCACAGTAACAGGTTCATTAACTACCAAAATAAATCAATAAGAGCATGCTGAGACAAAAGAAACTGTCATTTCCATTACAAATAGTTTGTATATGGAGTGCAGGAGAAGAGTGTTGATGCCAGCACCAGAGACCAGCCACAGTGAACATGGTCAAGCTAAACATTGAGAAAGGTGAAGAGACCACAGTCAATAACAACTCCCATTTTATAGTTTGGGTCAACATTGATTTGTTGAGCTCTAGGATCTTTGCCTTTCCCCAGTTCATCTAATTACACTCACTCTGACCCACTAATTACTTGCCCAGGACCTACTTGGTCTCACGTCCCTGCACTGTGTCACTGTCTAAAGTGGTCTCTATAACAGCACGAGAGTCAAGAATGTGAAGAAAAATAAAAAAATACCCCAAGTTGGATTACCAATGCATAATTTATGTTCAAGCAGGAAGAAACAATATGTCAAAAGAAACAACAGGCAATAGACAACAGAAAACAGAGGAGTGATGTTTTAAATTGAAGGTAGTAAGTAGAAACTGTGATCTCAAGAGTGCATGCAGCAGTGTTAGCATACTGTCTGTTCTCACTGAGCTGCATGCATAATTCAGTAAATGAGTGCTGATAGTATAATCACTTATAATGATAATGACAATGGTGACAAATTAGTTCATTCTCTGTTAAGATTATAAAAAATTACCCACCTGATGGGATGAGGCCAAACGCCCAGTTTGGTACAAGACTGCCAAATGGGCTGTTTATATCTTTGATCTCTGTTGTCTCTGGATATTTTATTTCTTCTGATTTTGAGTCTTTGGACAATGTCCAATGACTTCCCACATCGAAGGACTCATGTACTGCTGATCTGGACTCCATTTCTGTGGTGCTGACCCCTGAGCCTGATGCGATGGTTGTCATCTGAAAAACTCCAGTTTGAGATCCTTTAGTGGGTGTCAAAGTAACAAAGAGGGGCTTTTGCAGGTCTGGTACACGTGTCAATTTCTCCTTCTCTTCCTGAGCCCATGGGATTGAGACTGATAACTTGTCTGTAAATAAGCTGTCATGTGTGTTTTCAGTGCTTGTTGCTCTGGTGGTAGAATCTGTTCTGTATGGATCTCTGGCCAAAAGCTCCACAGCAGTCACCTCAAAAGTTGTTAACACCTCTACCAAAGGTTCAGTTGTGATAGCCATCCCCTCTGTACTGCTCTCATTTATTGCTTGCAGATGAAAATTAGAGTATAGATTCTCAGTTGGCTTGTTAACATATAGGGCATCCTCTTTGCCTTCCGTTACTGTGTCTGGTTCTGACAGGGCATAGAGTAAGGTAGTAGATTGCTCGACCAGCTGCCTCTGAGACAAAGTTGTTTGCTCACCCACATACAAAATGTCACTTGGGCTGGGTGAAGTTTCAGATTTAGAATATAGCTTGACATCACTGTTCAATAACCTGTGTAATTTCAGTCCAAAACTAGCAGAAAAGTTGCTCTCATTTCCACTGCCTTCCATGTCCTTCTCTTCTGCCGATGCAGCTCCTCCTCTGTCAGCTAAAGTACTGACACTTTCTGAAGCCACATCCGTACCTTCACCAGAGTAATTTTCCATGTTTTCTTGTTGAAGGGAGTTAGGGAGGGTCATCAACTCAAGAGGTGCTGCTTTAGCTTCCTTTGGCTCCAATAACAAATGTTTAGGCACATAGGCTACATTTTCAGGAAGTTTTAGTTGGGGACCATACAAAGGTCTGTTGGCCCACTGATCGATGGAAGGGTCTTGCTTGGAACCCTGAGGACTGGATATGTTGAAGTGTTTGATTATTGGTGATTCCTCTGTAGGACCTAATGCAGGAAGTTCAACAAGACACAAAGAAACAAAGCAAAAAGGTTAATTTGACATTTTGTGCAAAAAATAATTTTACAACATGGACATCTAATTATCAACTAAATGATTAAAGCTGCACTATGTAACTTTGTAATGCAGTCTGTAACTTTTCTAACAATATATATTTAACATATTTCTTCACTCTGTCACTATCTACTGACAGACTGATGTTAGACAAAGTAATCTCTGAAAAAAACTATAGTCCCCTTGCTTCTCTATCAGCATTTATAAAAACACTAAAAACACAGAGTGACCCGCCGTTAACCAGCCAATAAAAACAGAGTTTGTAACCAGCCAATAAAAACAGAGCTTGAATTTGAATCAGCCAATAAAAACAGAGCTTGAATTTGAATTTCAGCAGAGCAAGGTGGAGCAGAGCCATATATGGCTCTGAGGGGGAGGGATCAGAATGCTTTGCCTGTTGAAAATATTTCTAAGTTCTGCACTCTACAGAAAGTTACACATAGCACCTTTAACTTTTATTTAACTAGGCAAATCCCATTGAGATCACAGATCTCTTTTACAAGGGATGCCTGGGCCTGAAAGCAGCCTAACATGCATGTCTTTGATCTGTGGGAGGAAACTGGAGTACCCAAAGAAAACCCACGCAAGCACGAGGAGAACATGCAAACTCCACACAGAAAGGCCCGAGGTCCAACTGGGGATTGAACCCAGGACCTTCTTGCTGTGAGGCAACAGTGCTAACCACTGAGCTGTCTTGCTGCCAAATTAAATTAAATTAAAAACTGATTGGTGAATTAAAAAAAAAAAAAACACAGTTTCAACATATAATAATAATAATAATAAACTTTATTTGTATAGCACCTTCCAACAATGCCTTGCATTGACCAAGGTGCTTAACAGGATAAAAAGATGAATAAACTGGAACAATAAATCAATGAAAATAGAATAAGAAACAACAGCAATAAAAGAAGGCAATGGAAGTAAAAAATGCTACATACTAAAACTTTTTGAACAAGAGGAAATAAAAAGGCAATGTAAATAAAAAATGTTGCATATTAAAATACCAAAAGTAATAAAAGTTACACACTGCAAGCTTATTTGAACTAGTGGAAATAAAAAGGCAATGGAAATAAAAAATGCTACATACTAAAATACCAAAAGTAATAAAAGTTACACACTGAAAGCTTTTTTGAACAAGTGGGTCTTCAGTCTGGTTTTGAACAGAGTCAGATCAGAGGTGGCACGCAGCTCAAGGGGGAGACTGTTCCAGGCTTTAGGGCCGGCAACAGAAAATGACCGGTCTCCCCATTGTTTGTACCTTGAGTGAGGCACCTCCAGCAGGTGTTGACTGGCAGATCGTAAAGCTCTGCCGGGCTGATGGGCTTTCAAAAGTTCTGAGATGTACAGAGGTGCAAGTCCATTCAGAGCTTTGAAAACAAACAGCAGCAGCTTGAACTGTATCCTGAACTGAACCGGGAGCCAGTGTAGAGAGGACAGGACAGGAGTGATGTGTTCATATTTTCGTGTGTTGGTCAAAAAGCGCGCGGCAGAGTTCTGTACAAGCTGTAAACGGGAGATGGAGGATTGATTAATACCAACATACAAAGCATTACAATAATCAAGTCTGGAGGTCACAAAGGCATGGATGGCCTTCTCCAGATCAGCACGGCTGAGAAATGACTTTACTTTGGAGAGCAGTCGGAGCTGAAAGAAGCTGGTCTTGACAACAGAACTGATCTGTTTATCAAGCTTTAAGTTGGAGTCAAGCTGCACTCCAAGATTTCTGACCACCGGGTTGAAATGGGGGAGGGGAAAACCAACACTGGGACTGGGAAGGATGTTGCTGGTGTCATCAGGTGCA
>JBBPBX010080050.1:0-16255 GCA_038048925.1 Garcialebias charrua
TGTATAATGACTCTTACCAGCTTCAGCCAGCATCTTCACCAGGGGCCTCATGTACAAAGACTTGCGTGGATTTCCTACTGAAAAGTGACGTACGGTCAAATCCAGAAAAGTGTGTACGCACAAAAAAATCCAGATGTATCAAACTGTGCGTACACCGGAATCCACGCACATTCCTTTTGTACATCACAATCAACGTGGAACTGAGCGCACGTGAGACACCTCCCCTGACACGCCTTCATTTACATATGTTAAACAGATGCAAATTACTTCCTGCATGTGTGAAGGACATGTTTGTTTGATCCCTGCGCGATCAGAAATCATTTCTAGATTCAGGAAAATAATGAATTTAATATAATATGAGTGAGGAAAAAATCCTAAGTAAGAATAGTAATAAAATGTGTTCATCACGCAAAGAACGAGTGATTGTGTGTCGGTATTTGTGTGTGCGCGCACCCTGCTTTGGTGCGCAACGGCTCATCCATTCATTCTGAGTGAAAATATTAACTTTGCGCACGAGTTTATTACCATAATTACTGTAAACACAGAGGAACTTGGATGTTTGGTTGAACATAGATCTTTGTTTATTTAATAGATGATATGAAGAAACGAGTCTCTGCGTCTCAGTGGAGAGTTTTCATGACATGACGTGATGTTGGAGTCTCCAAACGCTGCGCGCAGCGCGCGCCGCAGCCTTGTGCGCAGTCTGTTTGTCTGTGAAGCTGTTACTCTCCAACAAGTTATATATGGTGTACTTTCACGTGTCATTTTGGAGAAATCTACAATAAACGCAGATTATGAATCACCTCCAGCTGCCGTGTGAGGGTGCGCGCGCGCTCCAAAGCGCGACCACTCAGCCTTTGGAATCATATAGATGAGACCATTCTATTGGACATGATCCGGCTTTGTGTGGACTGGAATGGCACAGTCCCGATCGACCTGCCAGCTCCCTCTGGAAAGCTCGGGAACAGTTTGGTCGCTGCTTCTGCACGCGTTGTGCACGGTTCCTGCGTTGTGCTCCAGAGCGCAGTGCCAAAATGAAAAAGGATTATCCCTGAAAACGGCTGATAAGCCATATCATAGATCAGAAAATTATATCTGTTTATAAATAAATGCTCTGCGTGTTACACTATCTCCAGTAAGGCTGAATCCGTTCCTGTTAAATGTATTTGTTGCACAACTTTGCGCGTCCTTTATTTGCGTCCATGTGGATGTAATAATTGTTATCATGTGTGTTTGGTGGGAATATTAATCATTTTCACATCATGAACAGTTAAAGGTTCAGTATGCAGTTTCTGTAGAACTGCAGCACTTAGAAATATTTTCAACAGGCAAAGCATTCTGATCCCTCCCCCTCAGAGCCATATGTGGCTCTGCCCCCTTGTGGTCTGTTGAATTTCAAATTCAAGCTCTGTTTTTATTGGCTGATTCAAATTCAAGCTCTGTTTTTATTGGCTGGTTACAAACTCTGTTTTTATTGGCTGGAAAATGGCGGGTCACCTTTTCTTTTTAGAAATGCTTATTTACCACCTGGAGAAGCAAGGGGACAATATATATATTTATTTTTTTTCAGAGATTACCTGGCTAACATCAGTCTGTCAGGAGGTAGTGACAGAGTGAAGAAATATGTTCATAAAAAAAGCTACATACTGAAGCTTTAATAATAATAATAATAATAATAATAATAATAATAATAATAATAATAATAATAATAATGAATTCAATTTATAACGCACTTTTCATTAATGAAAATCTCAAAGTGCTACAAGGTGCAACATAATTGAATGTCAATAAAACAAATAATAAAACAATTAAAATCAACAACAGTATCAGCTATGATCAAAAGTAGAATCATGAGGAGGAGAGTATGCTCGGTTGAAAAGAAAGGTCTTCAAGCCGCTCTTAAAGTCAACCACAGACTGTGGGGCTTCAGTTTCTCTGAATCACCTGTAAGTGTCGCCAAAGGAACAAGAACCACAGAAACGTGCGTACGCCTGCTCGGGAGCTGGCGTGGAAATGTACTTGGATGCGCACATATTCACGTTCAGTTCAGTTTTGATACATACGGGGTTTTGCGTGGATGGTGCCGTACGCAAGGTTTTTGTGCGCACGCACGGTTGATACATGAGGCCCCAGGTCTTTTGCATTTGGGTATACTTGGGTATAATTGTTTGTACAGATGAACAATGCACCTTCAGGCATCTGGCAATTGCACCCAAGGATGAACCAGACTTGTTCAAGTCCACATTTCTCTTCCTGATATGTTGGCTGGTTTCTTTAGTTTAGACTTTCCCATGATGTTACACAAGAAAGCAGTATGTTTCAGGTGTTCTTTAAATTACATCCACAGGTTTGTCTCTAATGAACTCAGATGTTATCTATAAACATATCAGAAGCTTCCAAAGACATGATATCAAATGTCCCAATCTGTTTAAAGCTTCAGTATGTAGCTTTTTTTATGAACATATTTCTTCACTCTGTCACTACCTCCTGACAGACTGATGTTAGCCAGGTAATCTCTGAAAAAAAAATTAAAAAAAATATTGTCCCCTTGCTTCTCCAGGTGGTAAATAAGCATTTCTAAAAAGAAAAGGTGACCCGCCATTTTCCAGCCAATAAAAACAGAGTTTGTAACCAGCCAATAAAAACAGAGCTTGAATTTGAATCAGCCAATAAAAACAGAGCTTGAATTTGAAATTCAACAGACCACAAGGGGGCAGAGCCACATATGGCTCTGAGGGGGAGGGATCAGAATGCTTTGCCTGTTGAAAATATTTCTAAGTGCTGCAGTTCTACAGAAACTGCATACTGAACCTTTAAAGACATAGTAATCTTAGTGTATTTAAACTTTTGACTTTGAAGCAAGTAATAAAAACTGCATGAACAAATTCTCACTCATTATTCTGGCATTTTGGAAAAAAAAAAAAGCTAATCCTAATTGACCTAAAAGGGGAAATATTTATTCTGATTTCACGTCAGTGTGGCAGTATTTTAAATTGGATCGACTCAAAATATGAATTAGATCTACATCCAATCATTCAGTTTTGAAAGTTTTGTTTTTATTTTCTTCCAGAACGTTCTGTATTGAACGCCTTTTTTTGATTTTCTTCCAGAATTTGTTCAGTTGATATAGATGAGCCAGAGAGGCTGCTGTGACTAAAACGCAGAAATAAATAAAATATCTAGAGAAATTGCATGTCCTGTGAAAATGCAGTGTAAATGCTGATTGCAGAAGAACTTGCTGAAATGTAGCTGAACTGGAAGAACAAGTCTAACTTGGGTCAAGTCTAACATCATCCACTCCTCCCTAACCTCGGGCATTGTTCCCACAGCTTTCAAATCTGCCGCCATCACCAGCATCATCAAGAAACCAGGTCTCGACTTCACCAACTTCAGTAAACTTTGTCCGATCTCTAATCTGCCCCTTCTTTCCAAGGTTCTTGAAAAAGTTGTTGCTAGTCAACTTCACTCTCACCTGTCCAACAATAACATTTATGAAGAGTTTCAATCTGGTTTTCGCCCCCACCATAGAACTGAAACAGCTTTAATGAAAAATTTCTAATGAACTTCTTGCTGCTGACTCTGGTCTTCTGTCCATCCTCATTCTACTTGATCTAAGTTCTGCCTTTGACACCATCTGTCATTCTATCCTCCCCAACAGACTAACCTCCATTGACATCTCAGAAACTCCGTTAGACTGGTTCAACTCTTATCTCTCTGACCGCACTCAATTCATTCAGATTAAATCCTTCTGTTCCCAGTCTTCTCCCTGTCTCCATGGGTGTCCCCCAAGGCTAAGTCCTCGAACCCCTCCTCCTCATCTTTTTCCTCCTTCCTCAAGGTTACATCTTCCACAAATTTGGTGTCCATTTCCACTGTTATGCTGATGACACACTGTTCTACTTGTCACCAAAACCAAACTCCACCCACCCACCCTCCATCCTCACTGACTGTCTCAATGAGCTAAATCACTGGTTTTCTAACAATTTTCTTCAACTAAACAGCAACAAAACAGAAATCATTCTTGTTGGTACCAAAAACTATTTCAAAATCAGAATCTTCTCGTCCCCCTTAACAACTCTCTGCTATCCCCCTCCCCTCAGGTCAAGAGTCTCGGTGTCATCCTCGACACCACTCTCTCCTTCACTTCACACATCAACAATATTACTCGGTCTGCCTATTTCCACCTCCGTAATATTAACCGTCTCCGTCCTTCTCTCACACCCCGCTCCACAGCCATCCTGGTGCACAGTCTTGTGACTTCCCGTATCGATTACTGCAACTCCCTTCTCTACGGCCTCCCCAACAAATCTCTCCACAAGTTACAGATGGTCCAGAACTCAGCTGCCCGTGTCATCACTCAAACCTCCTACTATAATCACATCACTCCTGTCCTGCAGCAGCTCCACTGGCTCCCGGTTAAATCACGCATTGTCTTCAAAATTCTACTCCTCACATTCAAATCTATCCACAACCTTGCCCCTCATCTATCTGACCTCCCACAAATCTCAATCCCCTCTCACTCTCTCAGATCCTCCTCTTCGCTACACCTCCATGCACCCTCTGCCTGTATCGCCACCATGGGGTGCAGCCTTCACCTGCTCTGCCCCTCAACTCTGGAACTCTCTATCGCCAGACCTACGAAACACCACCTCTCTTTCCCATTTCAAGACTGCTCTGAAAACACATCTCTTTAGACTAGCTTATCATTAACTTTACTAAATGCATTTTATATTATTTTGTATTTTATATTTCAATTTATTCCTGTTGATCTTTGCACTGTGCTTGTTATTTGCTTTTACACAATGTTTTTGTTAGGTTTCTTGCTGTAAAGTGTCCTTGAGTGTCCTGAAAGCCGCTTTTTAAATAAGATGATTATTATTATTATTATTAACTTAGCAGAAGAAAACAGAACACGTATTTGATTAATTAGGTTTAAATATTCAGAATTTAGAAAAATAATTAGGACATAAGAAAAAAAGGCTGAAAAGTAGCTGAAAGGCAGAAAGAAGCTTAAACTACAAGAAAGAAGGTGAAAGAGTTAAAATAAGCTAAAATGTGGAATTAGCTTAAATGACTTAAATTAGCATCAAACAGCTAAATAGTAGCTGAAATAGCAGAACTAGCTGAAACTAGCATATTGAAAACAGCATAACAAGCTAAAATTTACAGAAATGTTGATTTCACTGAAAGTAGCAGAATTTACCACAAATAACTTGATTCTATCTGAAAACAGCTGAAATTAGTTAAAAAATGCTAACTGAAAAGATGGAACAAGCCGAAAATAGCAGAAGAAAGTAAAAAAATAATTTTTTTGCTCAGTTATGCTGGAAGAAGCAGAAATGAGCACAAGTGTGGAAATTATCAGAAAAATGCTGAAATTAGCCAAAACAGCTGAAAAAAATCTAAGTAAGCAGAAAGAAGCTTAAATAAACTACAAGAAGTGGAAAGAGCACATTTTTGATGAAGTTGGCAAAAAAAAGTTGAAACGAGTGCAACATATGTGGGATTAGCTGAAAAAGCTTAAATTATCATAAAAACAGCTTAACAGTAGCTGAAATAGCAGAAAAAGCTGAAACTTGCATAAGTAAGCTGAAAGGAGCATAACAAGCTAAAATTAGCAGAAAGAAGTTAGAAGCACAAAATTGTTGTAGTTAGATCCTGAAAGGATCACAAAACTGCTAGAAAAAAAACCCAGCTGGAATTAGCTGAACGAAGTTGAAAAAAAGTTTAAATTTAAACAAGGAAGCTGAAAGAAGCTGAAGCAGAACAAAATGTGAAAGGAGCTAAAAATGTGTAAAAGGTTGTAAACAACTAAATATTTGAATTATGGATAATGAGCTTAATTCATTTTCTATGATTAAAAAAAGGCAGAAAAGGCTAAATAGTTCACAAAGCCAAAGTTGCAGCAATACCAGTTAAAAGTCATATGATTGTACAGCCACACTTCCAGGCTGTCATATTGTTAAGTTTGCAGATGATACAGCGGTGGTGGGATGCATCACAAACAATGATGAGTCCAGCTACAGACAGGAGGTGGAACACCTGGAGAGCTGGTGCAAAGAGAATAATCTTCACATGAATGTGAAGAAGACAAAGGAGATGATTGTGGACTTCAGAAGGAATAAACACACCCACGCCCCACTGAAAATAATAATAATAATAATAATAATAATAATTAATTCAATTTATAACGCACTTTTCATTACTGAAAATCTCAAAGTGCTACACATATATTGAATGCTACACACATTCATAAACCGGTGGCGGCAGACTACCATGCAAGGTGCTTTCCAGTCCTACCGGGAGCAACTCAGGGTTAAGTGTCTTGCCCAAGGACACAACGACACATGGTGCGGGTCCCGGGAGTCGAACCGCCAACTTTCCGATCGGGAGACGACTGCCATTACCACTACACCACGGCCGCCCTGAGTGGAAATAGGTGGATCTGCAGTGGAAGTGGTCTCCAGCTACAAATACTTGGGTGTACACTTGAATGATAACCTCAGCTGGACCAACAACACCACCAGCCTGATCAAGAAAGGTCATCAAAGACTCTACTTCCTCAGACGACTGAGACGAGCTGGTCTGAGCAGCCCAGTTCTCACCTCCTTCTACAGGTGTGCAGTGGAGAGCGTCCTGTGCTCCAGCATCAACGTGTGGCATGGAGGCTGCACAGTTGCAGAGAGGAAAGCTCTACAGAGAGTGGTGAAGGCTGCACAGAAGTCTGTTGGAGTCAGTCTCCCCACCATCACAGACATTTACACCTCCAGATGCAGGAAAAGAGCCACCTGCATCATGAAAGACCTCACTCACCCAGCACACTCACTCTTTGCCCCACTCCCCTCAGGACGGAGGTTGAGGAGCATCAAATGTAGAACCACTAGACTGAGGAACAGCTTCTACCCTGAGGCTGTTAGACTCATGAATAAATAAATAATAAGAATAAACACTGCAAAATATCACATCATGCTGATGCTGATCTGTTTTCTTGTTGCTGTGTTCATCTGTGACCATCTGCTCATACAGACTCATGTTCGTGCTGCTGTTTATAATGATGTTTTTCTACTACATTAGGGCTTAGTGTATTACTAGTTGATGTTTTTCTTAGTTAATTCTAGATGTTATTACTGTTTTTCTCTTGCATTTGTTGTTGGATGTAACTGGGACCCCGTGTACATAATCTCGTTTTCATCACATGTACCACATGCGGTGCAAATGACAATAAAGACTCTCTGACTCTGACTCTTAATTAGCACAAATGTTTAAACTTTGTTTGTGAACAGTTGCACCGTGACTATCAGAGCTTAATGTTTTTTTTATTAAAAGTAGAGCTTGTTCATGTTTTCTCTGGAATAATGTTGAACTGTTCAAAGATCTTCTAAATGTTCTCCATCACCCAGCTGCTTGATAGCCACATTTGTAACGCTCCTCTGCTAGAGAGAGCAAAGTGAAATATTTGATTGTCACCCATCACGATGAGCTACGGGTGGCACCTCAAGACTGCAACTAGTGAAATATTTCAGTTTTGAAAAGTCGTATACCAAATAGTTTTAGGTTTTTCATTCTGCCAAAAGTTTAAAACTTTGAAATTCTGCCTCCATTTCAGAGTTAAACTAATTGCACATCATGTATGTTATAAATATTAACTCTGGACTCCTGGAGGGTCGACGTCGACGAACATATAAAATGTAAATATAGACATTCATTTAGTTGTGATTTTGTTCAAAGGTCTGTAGCTGCTCTCTTTCTGTCCATCTGTCTCTCTCAGACATACTAATGCTATCGATCGATCGCCACTGAAGCAGGACAGCACCTTATTCAGATAAGAAGACAATGCTTGCAGCGGCCCATACATTTCCTCCTGGCGCTCTGAGAGGTGGTGGTGTCGCTGTATGGGAGTTCACCGGGTTCTCACAATCCGTTGCCTCGTGTCAACCGCATGCTGACGGCTCATCCTAACGGTCATTTTAATCAGAACATTCTAAATTATAACATTTGTGCCTAGTTCTTATTGTAAAGTTGTACTGTTCCGTGCCAAAAGGCGACGGTGAACGTTTATGTTTTTGCATACTATGTGCTTCATTTTAACGAAACTTGCAGAAAGTTATCCTCACATTAACATCTACAATTACTTTTTGTTGTCAGCCCCATTAAAAATGGCCACCACAGCCAACTGAACATAGGAAACCCAGAAATAGCTGCAATTTAACCTATTCTACAGATGAGCTAAAACTTGGTGTGGTAGTAGCTGGGAGTGACCTCCAACATTGAAGTCAACTGTGTCAGCAAAATATTTCACCAACCACTGGACGTATTTTCGTAAATTTTTAAGAAAGTAATCGAGTGTTCATCTTGAACTTTTTACTCTTCACAGTCAGTGCAGTTCAAGATGGCTTCCACAGCCAATCAATATTTTTTATCTATAGAACCCAGAAATTTGTTTTAATGCACTTAATTTGATCAATATCGTGCTTTGGTGTAGTTGTAGTTGAGAGTGATTCACAACACACACTACAAGTGCTACTCACTGTGTGGAGTATTTCAGCATACAGTACATGTTTGAGTCAACCCTGTTTGTTAGCAAAATATCTAATGAAACACTGGTTGCATTTTGATGACATTCTCAAAACAATCACTGAATGCAACCCAATTTAAGATGGCAGCTACAGCCAAACTACGATACCCATCATTCAATTGAGGCGACTGTCTACACTGAAGCCCATACTGTCCAAAAATTAACCTTGAGACAGTAAAACATGCTTTCATATCATCCAGGCTCGATAACTGCAGTGCTCTTCTGTTTGGAATCAGACCTCCATTGCTCGTTTACAACTGGTCCAAATTCTGCAGACTGATTTTTAACTGGTGCAGGCAAAGTGAGTACATTACTCCAGTTGTGGCCTCCCTTCACTGGCTCCCAGTTCACTTCAGAATTCATTTTAAAATCCTTCTGTATGTTTTTAATCTCTGAACAGTTCTGCCCCCTCCTGTCTCGCTGATCTGCTGCAGCCATATGCCCCACAGAGCTCTCTGAGGTCAGCAGATGATTTTATTGGTTCCAGGCACTCATTTTAAGCTCAGAGGTGACAGGACCTTCTCTGTTGCAGGTCCAAAACTGGAATGAGTTACCACTGCATGCCAGGCAGGCTCCCTCTCACCGTTTTTAAGTCTCGTTTAAAAACTCACGTTTATTCCCAGGCTTTTGACACAGTGAGTCGATTTTAACTCATCTGCATTCTATAATGTTAGTCATTTATTTCGAGGCTCAATGGGATTAACCTGCCTAAATAAAGGTTGAATGAAATGTATCTTTACCTCTGTGGATCTATGTATTTTATCCAGTGTTCTTTGCTTATTTTGTTTTGCTGTACAGCAATTTGGTTGACCTTGTTGCTGTTTTTAAGTGCTTTGTAAATAAAGTGGTGTGGTATGGTAATCTACCTTAGAAAACATAAATAAGGATTTAATTCAGCCAATGTTACAACCAATGAGCTTAAATTAGATGTGGTAGTAGCTGAGAGTGGTTTACAACATGAACTTTGCGCATGACATTTGTATATTATGCACATTATTGCGTATAACATGTTAAAGATTTGAACAGGATGGCTATAACCATTTCTCATTAGGTGGGGAATTTTTTTATTTAATTTTTTTAAACTGATCTTAATCTGTCTTAACTTGTTTTTTTGCATCAGTAAAGAAAAATATAGTTCATGTTTTGTTTTTTTCCCGTTTTGCTGAAGGTTGTGTAGTTTATTTATCTACGCCGTCTCAGGCCTCAAACAATGCAACTCCAGTGTCAAGGTTGGCAGCAACGGTTGCTGTGGCAACGCCGGCAAACAGATGCCACAGATCTGAGCTTTCTCTCTCCACGAGGAAAAGGAGGCTTTTTGTGACTGAAACACACGGAGATAATTTTTTTGTCTCTTTTTTTTTTGCTTGTAAAGTGGTGGATATTGATCATGTATTGAACCCATGTTGCTCAGTGTAGTTGCCTAATGCACTTTCGACCCAAACTAGAAAGAGATGGTAAAAGCTTAAAAGAGGGGGAAAAAAGATGACAAGCTCCAGAGTATCACTGCTGGAGGACTAAAGCACAAGAAAAAGGAAGCATGTTATTTTAAAATAAAGGTAATTGGATCCACCAACAGTGACGCAGCCAACACACACATCAGCTGTTGCACGAGCACGGAGCGTGAGCTTTACCTGCGCAGTCAGTCGTGCAGGAGGGAGAGTAGTTAGGCGAAACGTGTTGAGCCCTCTCAGGTAATTACGTCTCCATGCTAATGTCTAATTAGACAGCTCAGAGGGGACTCATCTGCACTGCATTAATTAATGCAGTCAATCCACTACTTGCATTTGCGCACACACAGTCCACACGCACTCACCCCGACCCATTTGCCTCTGTTATGCAGCATCTTGGCATGTATGTGTTTATTGTGTGGGAAATCAATTAGGCTATTACAACTACTACCAGCTCTGATTGTTTAGATGTGCGGTCTGCGCTGTTAGCACGGGCTGAAAAGAAGCCGGTGGCTCGTATACGTGCAGTTGCGCAACTGCTGTCATGTACCGGTAGGTGCGATTTTAACTCAAAATATTCATTCATTCATTCAACCTTTATTTATACAGGCTAGCCTCGTTGAGTCACGGGGACTCATTTACAAGAGGGACCTGTCTCACTCACACCAAACAACCATCCACTCTCACACTCACACCTAGGGTCAATTTAGAGTCACCAATCAGCCTAACAAGCATGTTTTTTGGTCTGTGGGAGGAAACCGGAGTACCCGGAGGAAACCCACGCATGCACGGGGAGAACATGCAAACTCCACCCAGAAAGGCCCCGGACCGGGATTTGAACCGGCAACCTTCTCGCTGAGAGGCAGCAGCTCTACCAGTTGTGCCACCGTGCTGCCCAAAATATGCTTGGGGTTAGCATAATTAGCACCTTTTCCTGACTTTATCAGTTCAGCCATGCTACAGAGTTCAGCTGGGAAGAGTTTAATAACCCGTTCTTGTGATGACAAAAAAAAGGTTAAATCCCGTCATCTGGACCAATTTCTTCAAGTGAGAAATTTAATCTCCCACCCGGAAGACTGTTGGTTTGCGGCCTGCCAAGCAGATCTGTCCCATAGGTAGCCTTCATTGCTGTGTTTCAAGCTTACAACTGTTTTACTGAACCACTTTGGCCTTGGTTGTCCTCAGGCTGTTTCTGTAGCCGTTTTCGCACTGCACAGCCCTCCCCGGCCCAGCTCGCCCCGGGTTGTCCCTAAGCCCAGTCTGGCCCGCCCCCGCTCATTTCGCATTGTGCAGAGAGCCGCCTTGAAGTGGGTGGGGAGTTCTTGTAAGTGTGCGCGCGCTTGGTGTGTGTATAGTCGTGCTTTGGTCCGCAAGCTGGAGAGCGCGGGCTGCGCGCGCACTCAGCCGTGCAGCTTCATGTGTTTATAGTGTTGCACGGTAACGCATGGCAAAGTGCTGTTCTTTTACGGACCAGCAGGTGGCAGTACCCTCTAAAACTTGTGCATATGTTGCAAGAAAGGTGTAGAAGAAGAAATCTACAGTAGAAGAAGAACTGTTTGAAATCACACAACAAAAACAAATGGCTTTCTGCTCGCTCGGGGAATTTAATACATTTGTATCACATAAAAAACATTCCTCCATTTCGTTTCCACGACCACAGTGGCGCAGACAGCTGCAGGCTCTGGCGTGAAGAGCGTGAAGGCTGTCGGTGAGGTCCACACCCGAGCTGTCGATCAATTCAGCGCGTGCGCTAGGCTTGCGGAGTTTCAAAAATTCGGAGGTGCGCGACACGCGCCAAACCGACGCGCAGGGCCAAAACGCGGGGGCGGGACTATGCGATTGTGTCACTTTGGCCGCGCGCTCTCTCGCACCCTATGCGACGCGTCAACCATAAACCAGGCTTTAAGAGAGGTGGAAAGAGAAGGGATGGAGACGCCGCTAATGTCGAACCGGTTAACACCATAGACTTACAATGGGCGTAGCCAGGATTTTATGAGGGGCGGTTTGTTTAAAGGAAACGTGGACCTTTAAAGAGCAACACGCCTCGGTGGTTCACTGCAAACGCACGGAGTTGCCGCTCCAAACCTTTTCTCGACTCGGGTTCGAACCTCACTTGGTTGAACTTATTTTACGTTTGTCTTTTATTGGATAAAAAAAAGGAGTTTGTGTTAACCACAGGCATATTAACTCCTTTTTTTAATCCAATAAAAGACAAACGTAAAATAAGTTCAACCAAGTGAGGTTCGAACCCGAGTCAAGATAAAATTTGGAGTGGCAAACCAACGCGCTTCTAGTGAACCACTGGGTATGTTGCTCTTTCAAGTTCCACTTTTCCTTTTAGCGGATCGCCCCTCATAAACTCCTGGTTGCGCCCATGTAAAATAAGCTGATTTGTAATCAGTTATTAACAAAAATTTAACTCAGAAACACTAATATATATATTCAGCTAACAAATATTTTTTAGGCGTTTCTGTAGTTAAATTTTAATGAAATTCAGCTCGCTCTGAGGTTGTTGTTAGAACGAGTTGATGGCTCAACACGCAGCAGTCCCGCCCCTGCTGCAAACAACGAATCAAATGATGAGCAGTACATGATGTCAAAGTGGGCCCGGGAGCTCGGCCCAATCAGAACCTCCGTCGGTCGGGTTCTAAAACTCGGGCTGACGCTGGCCTGAAAAGGCAAATGCGAACAAGACGAACCCGGGTTAGAAGCCGGGCTGGGCTGAGGAGGGCTGTGCAGTGCGAAAACGGCTTGTGAGTAGCAAGTTGGCCACCTGGCCTAAAACATGTAAATGTAAATTATGTAAACATGATTGTTAAATCCTTTTTTTTCCAGCTGAGACAGCTGTCTATGCTGAAGCCCATATTGTCCAAAAATAACCTGGAGACAGTAATACATGCATTCATAACATCCAGGCTGATTACTGCAACTCGCTTCAGTTTGGTATCTGTCAGACCTCCACTGCACGACTACAACTGGTCCAAAATTCAGCAGCCTGATTTTTAACCAGTACAGGCAAAAGAGAGCACATTACACCAGTTTTGGCCTCCCTGCACTGGTTTCCAGTTCACTTTTGTATCCAGTTCAAAATACTCCTGTATGTCTAAAATCACTGAACAGCTCTGCCCCCTCCGGTCTCACTGATCTGCTCTAGCCGTATGTCCCCCCACGTTCTCTGAGGTCAGCCGACCAGTTGCTTCTCACAGTTCCAGGAACTCTTCTCAAGTGCAGAGGTGACAGGGCCTTCTCTGTAGCAGGCCCAAGACTTTGGAACGAGTTACCTCTGCTCGTGAGACAGGCCCCCTCCCTCATAGTTTTTTAATCCCACTTAAAAACCCACTACTATTCCCTGGCTTTCAACACTGTATGATTTGTGATGAACCTGTATGCATCACACTGTGTTAGTCATTATGTTATTATCTGCTATTATTTTGTTTCTTTTGATTTTACGTTATGTTATATGTTGCTGTGTGCTTTGCCTGTTTGTTTCTGTTTGTGCAGCACTTTGGTTGGCCCTGTCGCTGTTTAAAGTGCTTTATAAATAAAATGGTATGTATGGTATGGTAAAACATTTGATTGATTGTTTTGGATGGGTGTGTCCTGTTTACACGTATTAAAAACCTACTTTTGAGATTCCATCAGGCGGTTGGCTTGAAACACAGCAGTGGCAGGCTGTAGACTGACGAAGTCTTCCGGATGGGGAACAAAACTTTTCTCACTTAAAGTGAAACTAAACCCAAATGTAACTTTTTTTAGCTGATAAACTCCCTAGAATATGTTTAAAATGTTTCTGAGCACTATTTTTGAGTTATTTTTCATGTATTTGTGCGTATTAGTTAAAATCGGCAATATTTGGTCTAAAAACGAGTATCTGTAGTCCTATGGGTTGAACTGTGGTATTGCACCCTGATTTTCTCATTAGTTTACGATTCGCACAGTCATTAATTTTCGCCCAATTTCGTCACATCCGCTGCTGCCTGTGTATAAAAGTGGAGCCACTCCCCCGAGAAGGTCACTCCCAGGTCACTCCCCCTCCAGAGTTCAGGGGTTGGATTAGCGATTAGCAACATAGCATTAGCATAGAAGAGCCACGATGTTCCAAGAAAGCTCTTCAAACTGATGTTCACCCACCCTTACACCATCAGGTTACAATCCGTTTGGAGGTGAGTACCATTTTACACCTTTCATTCCATAATTTATCTTTTGAGTACATGACGTGTTTCTTCATGTGCTGTGTTTGCGACCTGCAGCTTTGCTTCGGTGTGGCCCCACAAGGTCGTGGCGTTTTTATCTGTTGCTGATCAACGTTAGTTTGTGGTTGTGTTTAAATGCTCAAAATCTAGTGTTTCTTATGAACACCGCAGAGTGTGTGAACTCTTATGAACTCTGATAAAGAAGACCGTGACATAAAAAAACAATGGAGACTAGCTGGCGCTAATTTTAGCTGTTGTACTAGTTACAGTACGATGTTTTAGACACGGTGTACTTTTGCTGCAAATAATAATGTTGTGCATCAAAGGTATTTATAAAATAATGTGTACTTGTGAATGAGTATCATGGGCAGCAGTATTTATTTTGCACTGGGTCATCTGTTTAACAGATCAACAAAGTGAAAACAAGTACAGTATGCTTGTTTGTAAGGTGATTAAAATGTGTTGTTCTTTTTTTATTTCCATGAGGCGTTCCACATCCAATCTGAGCCGTGCTTCACAGACATCAAGCATCAAGGAGACGTGTAGACATGTCACTTTGGAGGTGACATATATGAGAGCTGATTCACCAGGTACATGTATTCATGTTTTATTTATTACTTTTGTACCCTACCCTCTGTCTGCAGGTATTAATATTATTAATTATGTTTTTATTATTTTATTTATTACTTTTATTATGGCGGACATTTATATAAAAAAAGTTTTAAAAAAGTTTATGCAACATTAATTCTTGTTTATTTGTTCATTGCTACCTGTCCCAACATTTTGGGGATTTGTTGACACTGTGAAATTTTGAATCAACATCTTTCTCCATTGAAATGTTACATTTACTCAGATTAAACTTTTGATCTTTTCTCTTTTCAGGACTGCAAATATCCAGGGTCGGGATGGAGTGAGGGAAGTCGACCGCTGCATCGTGTCCCAGATTTGTCCTCATGCATGAGGGAAAAAATAAATAAACAAATTGATTACAAAAACTAGTTGTCTATGATTCATTTTATTAACAGTAAGTTACTTCAAAACAACAAAAGGTTCTGAAAACACATGGGACACCACCCCAGCTCCTCTGTTTGGACGCAGTGGACAGCAGAACGAGGAGTCCCAACCACCTTCAGGATGCCCCACCTTCCAGCCAGAAACGAACACCAGGGTCTCAGCTGTACCAACATTGTCGTGGATGCAGGTCTCAGGAGATGAAGCTCTGGCCGAGACTCTGCATCATCTTCTTGGGTTAAAGTAATCCTGGCTGCAATTACTCTGTGTGGCTGCTGGGTGCTTTGAGTCATCACAGTTATCTGAAAAGAACATTTTAAAGGATACACAGTACATGTATTGTTAAATTTATTGCAATTGGTTTGGTTTGCATTAAGAAATATTTTCTCAATATTTTCTCATTAATCTTATCAGCTGTGCTGTGCCCAGTTTTGATTAGCTGACACATAGCTTAAACAAATACTGTATACATGTCCTAACAAATATATATTGTACAAGCTTATCTAATGTTTCTAAACACGGATACAGTATTTGGAAACCAAATAAAAGATTTTACCACTGTTTGGTGCTAATTAATAGTCAATTCAAAAAACAATGTGTGTTTAGTTCTGGGTTGCATAACAAAAATAAGCCAAAGCGTCAAACAAACCCTACCCTATAGAGGGTAGGAAAAATCAATATTTTATAATATTTATTATGAAACGTTACTTTTGGAATGTGCTAAGTAATAAGATGTGGCAAATTAAAATGACAAAAACACAGCTGTACACCGCATGCCATGCAGCTAAACAGGTTTTTAATGTGTTCTGTGTTCAGAAGCATACGCATAAGCTGTGTGTGTGTGTGATTAAATGCACGCAACAACATTTTACAACTGTTATTTTGGTAAAAGTTTAGGTATTTACTTACTGAAGACGTGACTATCCGCCATTTTGAAATCTAATCTTGGGGAGGGGTGGGAGTTTACCACTAGAGGGGGCGTGAACACAGGACAACCTCAACCTCCTCCCCTGCTCGACTCTCGACAC